>JABASH010001839.1:0-23458 GCA_019776445.1 Tomocerus maximus | reverse complement strand
AATGTAAATTGATGTAAATTGAAATGTAAATTGATCGAGTTCATGGCAAGTTCCGCTAGATACCTCGACGGAGGGGTGTTGGACCTTAAATGCTGCCATAATATGAAGCAACTACTACAATTACATATTGTGAACGTTATATGCACGTGACTTTTGGCTGTCACTAAGAAATTCACTTTACATAATACTTTCTCTTTACAATGTGTTCTCTGTTTACTAAAAACAACCTTATCAGATTCTGTACCGAAAATAAGAAAGATCATATACTTTTACTATGTAAAAACTCACTACATACCGTAGGGAGATGTGTTGATGATCGATATATTATGGCCCTTTACCCCACTAAGAAAGAACCAATTTTTAACCCGATATTTTAAATCTTATTCCTTATTTTTCCTTTTTCTCTTTCCTTAAAAATATCTGCCTATCATTCAGAAAATATGATCGTTTTTTTCAACCCTGTACGTAGCGTTAGTGGGAAGGAAGTCATAAAGCGAACTACAAGGCAGAATTGCATTTCCTGCGTCTTTAAATAAAATTTGAAAAAGAATCTAGAAATTCAAATTTAGTTAACACTTAAATTAAGACCACCTTAGTATTTGTGCAAGCTGTTAACTATGTAATTTAAGGCAGCTTTACTTTTAGATTTTTGTGTTTTGTTGTCACAAATATATAATCATGATATAAAAATGTGCTCAATTTACCACCATCAACCACCATCCATATATATATGAATTTTGAGAATGCAGAGACCATAGTCATGGTCCATGAAAAGGTACTGTTCATAGGATAGATTTCTTTTACTCCGGAAAAATGATTCTCAACTGCGAGACCTTACACAGCATCACCACTACAAGTACTACTTACCAACATTTGTAATTGGAAGATTATATACTTTTTAATTACGGTTCGGTATAAATGCTTGAATGAAAACTATCACCAGATTCGATTGATTGAGTTGAGTGGTAACTAACTGCATGACCACAACGAAAAGAACAACTACACAATTTATAGTTTGTATGGATGGATATTCTCCGATTCTAATGTCTACGTGCATGTGAATTACAAATGAAATCGTAATAGCATTTGGTATCGTCCACAAGTTTGACAAACTATTATCATCTCATCTTAATTGCAAAATTCTGCGCAATATTTTCCTAAGAGTTTGTGTGCAGTGTTGGTACTTCATACAGGGCCTACATTTTAATATAGTTAAAGGCATTTTAAGTTTTTATCCCCCGATACATTCTACCTCATGTGCCTAATTCTTATAATATCTGAATCTGAATGTATGTATGGTGCTCTAAGCATATAAAAATAATATGGATTTATATTATTATTATTGATATAATAGTTTAGGTTCGGTTTGGTCTTGCTGTTTGTGCTAGCATCATTAGTACTTATTTATGCTATTTAAATTTTAAATCATCTTGTTTTTCATTATTCGTTGAATTTTTATTTACAATTTACAATGCCTTTAGACAACTTCGGTTTGAAGCAGTCATTAAATTAATTATACGTAGGTATAGTATTTTTATTCCTACTCTATACACAATTTCTCAGCAGATAACTGACAAAAATTCCACCGTGGGTTTACCATTTTTAAAATAAAACTTGTATTGTCAGTCAGTTTTAATTTGAAACTATTAGCTCACTAACTTGATTGATTCTGTTATAGCTAGCTCTATTAATAGCATGTATAGTATGCAATTAGCATTTAAGCAGGAATTGTAGTAAATTGTATACCTGTTCACAAAGTTTGCAGACAAGAAAATAATACTGTAAAGGCTAAAAAGCAGTATAATTATGGAATGTTGAAGGTAGAAAAAACTGTCAAAAATATGTTAACTTACTTGTAAACGTTGTGACTTGTAGGATAACTTCGTTTGCGATGTGTGGGAGCGAAATGAACTCATTAAATTTATGTAAACATAAACAGACATTAGCTGTAGAATCGGAAGATAAATGATTGCCTACGGTTAAAAAGCGCGAGTGCAAGTGTGTGGTCTATGTGTAAGTTTTATAAAGTAAAAATATTTCACTTTAAAAGTCAAGTTATACAGTTAAAATCATTAAAAATACTGAAACACACATTGGCGGTTATGTGAGCGCAATTAGATGTGTTATTGTACAAAAGGCCTAAGTAGCTTACATGGACATTGTGAACGGTTTAAGTACATTCCATTACTACACAATGTACAAATGGTTAGTAAAATACTTCGCGTGGAAACTAATTTATTACACTTCAAACTTGACTGGTAGTAAACACGGCCTTGTCTATGCTATGTGCTATGCCACACAACTGTATAGTATACACTGTTGTGTGAGCTGTTGAGCTACGCTTAGGAGTCTAGTCTAACCACGAAGATTAATATTCTCCGAATCTCTGTATTCTTATAATTATAATAGTTCTCTGCTTGGTTAACTTGTCTATAACAACAGCCCTATAATATGACCAGGCTTGGAATAGAACACAGAATTCGTAACACAGAAGCATGGCATATAAAATGAGCGATGGTATATTTATATAGGTACAAAATTCCAAAACAGCATACAAAATCCAACCTTAAGCAAGCAATCCACTTCCACACGAAAGCAAGCGACTGCAGCCCTAACAAATGTTGACGGCTGGAGCATCATAACTTTTACCGAGAAATCATTTTCATCAAACTGGTTCCCTTTTAGTCTTGTAGAGGTCTACGCAATTTCCAGCAGTAGTAATAAAATTCTGGAGTTAACAGTTAACCCTGGTACCGCAGTCTGTGTAAAAAGATAATTGCAGTAAGTTAAGATTTAGAATAGGAAAAGAAAATGGATTTTGGATTTTAAGGATTGATTGGTTTTATGAGACAAATGAGAATGTATGTGACGTTCCGTTTGCCCTTCTATTAATTTTGCTAGGCCAAGGTTATCCACATATTTAAGGTAGTACATCAAGGAATGAGATCTAAAATATGAAGATGTAACATACGTAACTTTTGTTCAATGACTTCAAGAATCTTTGCATGTAATTGTCCTAATAATATAAGTATCACATCCGATCTATGATTTCAGTAGAATTGAAAGACAAAAGATTTTTTTAATTCAATTATTTGAGGTATTGTACACCAAATCGATACCTTATATGCAATTCTGCATGTGTATTTATGTATCACTATATTATGTTGCAGTACCAAGAGCCATGTCAGTCTTCTACTTAGGAGACCTCACAACCAGTATATTTTAAAGAATGCATAAAAAATATATTGATAATCTTTACTATCGACTATCACAAACAGACGTATATTACAATATTTTGGCGAAGTAAAGTAGAGGCATAGAGAGTTGCACGGGGGGGGGACAAAATTTGTGCCCGTGTGAGTTCATTTATAACAATAATACTTATCTATGCGTCTAGTAGAGTTATTACGACCAATTAGTGTGAACTTCTCCATAGACATCTAATACTTTTCTCTAATTTTTAACCATTGATCTAATTACCGTTGAGACCAACTTTCTATGAGAATTCAGTCGGGAACCTGTAGTAATCCTGCCTATTTCTGATTGGTTGATAAGTCGATTGGGTCCATATTTTTCCCAAGATAAGCTAGTAGTGCGGAATGTTCGTAATGACAATATAAAATTACGTGTGCATATACCTGTGACACAGAACGGAAGTAGGACACCACATCAGCCACCGCACCAACTATCTCTCACCAACCAAAAATCCTGCCACCGCACTCGACACCCCACCGATCCAACCACCCCACCGGTCCAGTTTTGAAGAACAAGGATTTATTTACTTTTTCGCACTGAGCAAATTGGTCAACACCTTTTCCGTGGAAAACCAAAGACTGTCAATATTCTTTCATTCTAAGCAATTTACTCGAAATTTGTGTGTAAATAAATAAGTGTAGTGTAGTAGTGTATACTTAATACTTATAGAGTTTCTCTCATGATGAGATGACTCTCATACTATACTCTCATCTCAGTTTGACAGCTAGGTTTTAGGAAGATTCAGGTCAGATAGATCAGGCTCGGCTCACTCATAATCATGGTACGGCAAACCAGACCATCACATCATCAAGAGATGTTTTTTAGTAGTTGTCCACTTGTCAGTCGGTGTCAGTCCGTCAGATAATCATTGAATAGTAGAAAATTAGAAAATAGAAATACATGCACATACTTTGCTTCGATGCATATTGCATATGCACACGAAAAAAGTGTATTAGATTTTGATTTTAGATAAGATTGATAGAACTTCAAATTGAAACGATACTCTAGGGGAGTACGAGGCCGAGCCAAATTGTGACAACGAACGAATTCGCATAATAATTCCATATTATTCTCCATAATTTCATATTCGATAATTCCATGAATTCCATGAATTCCATGTTCTCCATAATTCCATATTATTATGCATTGATTGATGGGTGCCGCTAATTGGGCAATAGACGTATCGCGGCATCTCTTATGGATGTTATCACCTATGATTGCTTTAAATTTTTGGGCCGGGAAATTGAACCCCGGGAATAGTATAAAATCACATATTATTTTGGTTATAAAATTATGATCTTATTGCTAGTGGTCTTTTGCAGATTTTGCACTTCGATTTTACTAAATAAAATTGGTAATTTTGTACTCCACACAACCCACGTCCACGATAAACATGGTATTAACATCAAATAGCTCGTAATTTCCATTCACTTTTGATTGGATCGAAGGACGAACTCATGAGTCAACAGAACCGGGAGCTGAGCGGGTGGCTGTGAACATAAAAGAAAAAATTAAAAGTTCAAACTTTCTCTGAAAAGGTATAATACTTAATTTATTTTATATAATATTTAATTTGAAAGATATTATTTATTTATTATTCAGCTTTCTGGGTGTAAAATTGAAATTCTTCACATGATTTACACCATTTTATTTTTGCTTTTTAGATTTTTAGTTCCCTGTCACCTGTAATTGCATTTGCATATACGTTTGACCTCTGACACTGACACCTGACAGTCTCCTACCGTCATTTTGCTCTTATCCGTGTGGTCGTTGTCGTTGGTCGTGAGCTATTACTTGACTCATGATTGAAATCTCAAGCACTTTTCTTTTTCCAGTCTTGTTGATGTAATTAAAAATTTTCCAGTATGTCGTTTCCAGGGATCTATTCATCATTATGGAAAATATCCTTACGAAGCCCGTCTCTCTATCAAAACTCATCAGCTCTTTTTAAATCGCCTTTGCATTGTGTGTCTTGTCAAAAGAGAACTCTAATCTCGCTATCATTTACTCGTAATTGTATTCGTAATGGTTACACTAATGTTCCAAGGAATACAAATCGTATCCAACTCTTACAAGTCTGTCGTAAAGTGTTCTCAAGTGCAACAAAAAATTCAAGTAATCTTGGAAAACGGGATTCAAAACTTGCAGTCCAAAAAGTCTTGAAGCCTGAGAAGATGGCAGAAAATAAAAAAGAGCTGCAAAGACTTCTTGCTTTAGCTAAAGATGAAAAGTGGACACTAATAGGTATTTTTTATTAATGAAAATGGCAAGAATTATTATACTATAATTATATAATTATTATTATTATGATTTTATTGTGTATTGTTAATTGTTGAATTTTAATTTCTTCAGGTGCGCTGGCACTTCTGATAATTTCTAGCGCTGTTACGATGACCATACCTTTTTGTCTTGGAAAAGTAATTGATATTATATACTCGGGCGATTCGTTGGAAAGCACAAAAAAGAATTTAGATGCCGTGTGCTTAGGACTTTTAGGCATATTCCTCATCGGCGGTGTATGCAATTTTGGCAGAGTATACCTAATGTCAACTTCAGGTATTAATCTTTAAATGTACTTTAGATTTATTATACTAAGACTAAACTAATTGTCTATCACTCCGCGCTTTAATTTAATTACACTTTATTATTTTAATAATGGAAACCATAACTATTTACAAAGACTTTTATCGCTATTTACGATATCTGAAACTTACTTCCGAAACTTAGGGATTTAGATCAATTTAGGTAGAGTAATTTAGTAATTAAGTTACTAAACCCTCATTACACTTGCTGTGCATATTTTTTATTTTTAGTGGAAGATTTATGTCTTAACATACTGTCATAATTTTATATTATTTCAGGTTTTAGAATAACAAATAGAATGAGAACATCCGTTTTTGCAGCCATTTTGAAACAAGATGTTGCATTTTTTGACGAAAATAAAACCGGAGAATTAGTCAATAGGTTGTCAGCTGACACTTCACTAGTGTCTCAGTCAGTAACAATGAATGTATCGGACGGCCTTCGCTCAACTTTTATGGTTATTGCTGGAGTTTCTATGATGGTATATAATAATATAAACAAACCAATTTTCCTTAATATTTTAAGCCTTTTTTGAGCCCGTTTTTTAACATTTCAGTTCTACGTCTCTCCTAAACTGGCGGTCGTTGGTTTAAGCATAGGTAATGGAAAACTTCACTTTTTATAAATATTTAGGTGATTCTATGAACATTAATGCGAACATGTAAGATATATGTTTGTGTACTGTGTTTACATACTTTACATGTAGAATTTTTTTTATTTTTAGTTCCGCCTGTCGCGGCAATGGCAGTATTCTATGGCCGATACGTACGATACTGAATTTGTATTACTATACTGTATACTGTACAAATACTGATATATTGCTTATATTATATACATACCAACAACATTTAATGTTTAATAACCAATACAATTAAGGTACGCAACATAACCAAAAATGTGCAAGACAGTTTAGCATCTGCAACTCAAGTCGCTGAAGAACGTATATCAAATATTCGCACGGTCAGAGCATTTAGCAAAGAACAGTTTGAAAATGAAATGTATCAGAATAAAATAGACGATGTGCTTAAATTGTCTTACAAAGAAGCATTGGCTAGAGGCATCTTTTTTGGAATGGTAGGTTTAAAATTTAAGAATTTGAGTTCTTCAAAGAGTTTGAAATTAACGTAGGGAGAATAATTTGCTATGACTTATTGAACTGATTTTAATTTTTTAGACTGGAATCAGTGGAAACTTCATAATACTATCTGTACTTTATTATGGTGGTTCAATGGTTGCTGACAGCGCAATTACAGTGGGGAATTTATCAGCATTTTTACTGTACTCCACTTATGTCGGGATAGCAATTGGAGGGCTCAGCTCCTTTTATTCCGAAATGATGAAGGGTCTCGGTGCGTCCACAAGATTATGGGAGCTTATTGATAGTAAACCTTCGATACCACTATCAGGTTTGATTCTGTAGTCTACTATGAATTTCCACCAACATGATGATAATATTATAGTCTATAACTTTATATTTTGTTTAATTGCAATACAAGGTTTTGATTTCCTTATTATTAATCTTTTAATGTTGAACTTGGATATATTGATACAGGTGGCTATATTCCTCCTCAGCCTCTTTTAGGAGATATTAAGCTTGTCGATACATCGTTTGCCTATCCGTCTCGATTGGATGCTCCAATTTTCAAAGACATAAACTTACACATTCCTAGTGGCTCGGTGCTGGCAGTGGTTGGGCCGAGTGGATGCGGGAAATCAACATTGGCGTCTCTGATCCTTAGATTCTATGATCCGACAGCAGGTGCTATTACAATTGACGGAATGAGCGTTGCACAGCTGGACCCCCAATGGCTACGACACAGAATCGGAGTAGTTAGTCAGGAGCCTGTTCTTTTCTCCTGTTCCATCAGAGAGAACATCTTGTACGGAGCAGTGGATCTTCATCAAATACCGGAAGAAAGAATTCATGAAGCTGCTAAAGAAGCCAATGCCTATGAATTCGTTATGCGTTTTCCAGAGAAGTTTGAAACGATGGTTGGCGAGAGAGGCATAATGCTTTCTGGAGGTCAGCGACAACGAATTGCGATTGCTAGGGCCCTTATCAAGGTATAGTTATTGCTCTTATGTATTGAAATAATTCATTATATTATTTAAATGGGTATTTTAATGTTTTCAATATTAATGCTTCGTGTCTGCATTAATATTTCCATAATTTGACCTTGGTTTGTTGTAAAGTATTTTGACTAATTGCAGGATCCAAAAATACTGATTTTTGACGAAGCCACAAGGTATGTGGAGTGTTTAATTACACTCTCATTTCTATTTCATATATTCATTATAAATTATAATATATATTATTATATTCATTATGTTCCAAAAGTAAATGTGTTTATTTCGTATTTTGTTATTTTTAGTGCTCTTGATGCAGAAAGTGAACATTTGGTGCAAGAAGCATTAGAAAGAGTAGCAAAAAATCGTACGGTCATCACAATTGCACATCGTCTTTCTACGATACGTACTGCAGGTGAAAAAAATATTTTGCTGCTAAGTGTCGAAAATATTGTTGAAGAAGTAAAAAAAAAGTATAATTATTACCTTTGTCACTGAGAGTACATTATTCACATTTACAGATAAAATTGCGGTGCTAAATGACGGAAGATTTGTTGAAGTGGGAGCATATGACGACCTCATGGCGTTACAAAATGGGATGTTCAAAAGACTTGTGGAAAAACAGACCATCCAACAACAAAATGTCTAGATCAAGTATTCTTCATGAAAGTGAAAACAATTTTATTAACTTTAAACTAAAATCAATTTGCAAAGGCTTTAATTAAATCAGATTTCAAATGTTGATGGTACAATTAACATAATATTACTAATGTTATCTGCCAAAATGAATAGTTGATGATGTTACAGTAGTATTAAATAAAGACTTTATCATTTGTTATTTAGAAGTACTGTGTTGACTCAGTTAGTTGTTTACTGTTTACCTTTGGTCTTATCACAATGATAAGTAAGTGCCTATTAAAGTAGTTCTTTATAAACTTTATATAGAATTGATATTTTAAAAATTTTAATGCAAAACTGCCATTTTTATTATATATTTTCGCCTTCATGTAATCAGCTTCGAGAGGTAATCCTTTTATTTATACTATATACTCAAATTCGTTATGAGTGACTATCATTCGTGGTCATGGTGGTGGATGAAAGCGGGTGTCTGTAGATGTTTACTTAAAAATATCTGTTCTGTTGACCAAATGCATTCCTATTTGGAATAAGGGCTTTGTGGGCAAATGTAATTCAATTATATAACCATCTACTATTAGCGGTTACTTACTTACAAGGCTATTATGTGTTGTATAGGATAATAATTTTAACCATGCGCATCTAATAGTGTATCAAACTACTGGAAGATATCGTCAGATGTCAATGAATTCAGTTGAGCGAATTTAGTTTTGCATTTTATCAGTACTGTCTCTAAGTCTCAATAAGCCCCAATGATGGAATGGATTCAATTCAAGTAAGTTAAGTTCATTAACATTTAGTTGATTTTTCATTCAGTTAATGGTTTGTTTTAGTTTATCGACTAAATCTCGAAGAGAATCTCCTACTAAAAACGTGAGCTGCATCCTGCATTTCAACCTTCATATTCCGAAAAAAAGTTATTTGTCAGTCTAAACGTCTTAAGTCACGGACAAACCAATGCCATGAATATTTCCCGTTACATATAATGCGACTTATAATGGTATTTTGGTACGTTGTTCACATGCATGTAATTGTAATTCATATTGCGCAAATCTACTTTTAGTTGCTGTTGCTGTGTATGTAGTCTCATGTCTCTTCGACATCTCAAATCTGAACTCATAAATTGATTTAGCTATATACGTTATTGTTGGATAGTTTGATGTACATTTTTTGTTGGCATAATAGCCTACTGAAAATACAATACATCTATAAGTTAAACTTAGCATTAACGTGCACCTAAGGTAATATTTATCTACCATTTTGATACATCTATAATATTACCAACAGTTTCGGTTGTACGTGATAAAGGGTCTTTGCATATTATAAAGCGTAGCACATTCTTACCGTTACTGTATCATATAAATCCGTTATGAGAACGCCTTGAAAACGTCACACCTCGTCTGTTTCATTCCCCATTCTCACATTCATATTGGATTATTGCTTGATATCACATAATAATTCGCAATAATATATGTGCGTATTTTACGTAGGTACTTGTCTTATAAATTAAATACACGTTGTTTCTATTTTATATCGAGTATTGGTAGTCTTTGAATTATGTTTTTAGGCCTACCAGCGAAGTTCCTAACATTATAAGACAATTATATAGCAGAAATATCCTAAAGATCCACCCCTAATTGTCAACACTTAAATCCCAACACATCAAAGCCCTTTTTGTCAACCCTAGTTTCCGTCTTTGTCAACACCAATTTCTGTTTTTGTCAACGGAATGTTTTATTCTGTGAAAATTATTAACCAACACCATTAAGTATTAGTCAGTAAGCCACACAATGAAGTAATGCAAACACGTAATGTAATGGGGTAAGTCATATATATTTATATGAGCCTTGTGGGTAAGTAATAATTTCGCTATGGTTTTGGCTTATATCTTTTTGATAGCGAACTTGAATGAAGACTATATATTATTATCTTCTTGTTCTTTTCTCAGTATATCTTGCGAATAATGAAAAAAGCATCTACTGATCTTTGAATTTGGGAATGCCACACTGAATGGATTTATAGGGCCTAGCTCGAAACGCGTTGACAAAAGCTTTGTGTGTTGACAAAAAGGTGTTGGTATTGAAAATGTGTTAAAAATTCGGGGTTGACAAAAGGCTGTTGACAATTCAGGGCATTCCCATCCTAAAATATAGGTACGAAGTATGAGTACGTGATACGTCGATAAGCGATGGGCAAAATCGCTCCTGGCTTTGAACAATCAAAGCAAAGACCTAAAGTAACTTTTAAAGCTGTGTATGTACGTACATTACAAGTAGAGTAGAGCCCATAGCCGAGCCGTCTAGCACTCGTCGCGTAATTTTCCATTGTCCGTCGATGCACATGTACTTACCGCATGTAGATACCTAGCTAAATTTGTGCAGCCTCGAATTAATAACCATTACAACCACTTGAGTATATCATTTATTGATCATAATCGCATAAGTTACCTATCTATAATATGCCCTACCATTAGAATCTGTACAGAAATAAAAGACAGATCACACTGCGTCACAAAGATTTTTTACACAGGCTCTCGGTCCATTTTTCATCTTGACTTTCAAGAAAGATTTATACATGGTTCATCCTACACAGGTGAAGTGTTCTCATGAAACGGTTATCTTACTTCAGTAAACTGTATTAAAGCGTAATTCATGCTATGCTTACCGGAAAATTTGCTGCATTTTGAACACTAAAAAGTATTTGGTTAAAATCAGGCATGTAAAGTAAATGTATATTCTTGAATCAAGAATCTTGATGTATGTTTAAACCCATGTAAGTATACGTAAATAATTGATTATATTATGAGTATGCAATGCATATTTATACATACGCGTAAGTAATAATACTAGTATTATTATGTTCATAATTGTATATGCATTATACCTTCCTGTCCAAACCCAGTCTATGTCTACTGCATTAGGCATTTATCTTAGGACACCCAGAGTTGTAATAATATTTGCATGAGTGAAGAAGTTAATAGGTATCAGCCTGTATGAATGATCTTAAAGCAGGTGATTGACATCCCTACAATATCCACTAACGACAACCCATGAACATTTTCGACTTTCAGCTACTTCCTTGTATCTGTATTGGTATGCTCAAGGGTAGTACATAATCAGTCTGCCTTTCATTTACATTGTTGACGATCGACAGAGAACGTTTGTTCTCCTCAGGAGGCTGTGGTACCTGTTTGTGTTGGATTCATTCGTAAAGAATATAAATTCTCAGACCTCCCCTTTCATGATGAAAAACAAAATTACTCGTAGATTTGGGCCGAATGTTGAGTTATTAACTTTTCTATTTATCTGGAATAGCCTTGTGGAAAAGAGTGAGCCTGCAAAAATTTTAGTCATTCATCCCTTGCAAGGTGGGAGTCACAGGGTATTGCAATTTAACTTCTTTTTTACTTTTTTACACATATCTCGCACATTTGCTCTTACCTTTAGGAACAGAGATGGGATGGAAAATAATTTATTCAGTTTCACTCTGTCCTTTATAGACAACCACAACTGAATACCATTGCAGTTTACAAGTGCAGTCTGGTTTAAACAATAGGATAATGTACTCAAAATTTTGAGGATTGTGTGTGTAGGTTATTATTATCATATCAAAAAATTAACGATTGATTACGCTGTCTTATAGACCTACCTACGTGTACTTTCCGGGAAAATACGTTTAATCATCAATGACTATTAAAGTTTATGAAGGAACAAGTTGACAACTCATTGTGAACTTTTTGTTTTCAAATTAATTTTTTCTGAAGCATACAAGGTACTGATAATGTATGTACTTATATAAAGTATTTGTAATGTAATGTATAGTATATGAAGCAGGATATGCACCATTATTGCGAGCGAGATCTTATTATTTTTTCAACTGATGAGACTGCGGTAAAGTCTTAGCTGGATAGCTTTTACATCCAATTTATAGTGATAAGTATACATTTACTAGAATATAAAATCTCTGCGAAAAAAGGTTTTCAATTTCTAATTTCCTGGTTTTTAAAGATTCAGTTAGGAACTCTTGGTGAGACGTTAATGGGAAAAGGTCACAGTGTAACGACAGTGAGTTTCCTAAATGTCGGAGATAATCCACGTAATGCAGAACTGAAAACCTCAGAGCATCACATTCTATCGGTACTGTAACTTTTGTCATTTCCTTTTTGTGTTTGTCATATCGTATTTATACAGTTTATTGCCTATTACAAGGAGCAGGAATTTGAAAATAAATCCATGAGAGTTTCTCAGACTCACGTTTACGTATTGGTTGGATCAGGTAATAAACAGCGACGGTTCCTACCCATACATAACGAAAGAACATCATGGGCGTTTCCATTTCCCCGCAGATTTACTATGGAGGAAAGGTCACAATCCTCACAGTTTGCCCTTAGGAGCGTTCAAAATGACCGAAGCTCTGTGTCGAACTCTATTCCAGGACTCTGTGCTCAAGAATAAGTTGCGAGATGAAAAATTCGATTTGGCTATCGTGGATTTAATAAGTAATGAGTGTGGCCTTGCCTACATTTATAATCTGGGCATCAGCTCCGTAGTCGGTTATTGGGCCATGTTCCCTGTGAGTGGGGAGATGGATTACATCCCATCATCCATTCCGCCATCATATGTTCCAGCTTTTCTATCAAAACTCCCCGAAGAAATGACATATTTAGAGCGAGTATACAACTTCTACCTTCGCATCGGATCTTACATTGTCATGCAAATCCAGTTCTACTTGGCTCATAAGTATATCCAAGAGTACTTCCCAAGGACACCACACCCGAAAGACTTGATTGCTAATTTATCCGGAATTCTTATCAACTCGGATTATTCTCTTGATTATCCAAAACTGCTACCACCCAATGCGGTCAATGTCGGCTGTATGCAATGCAGAGATCCAGCGCCTTTGCCAAAGGTTAGACTCGTTAAACATGCACACGTCCTTACATATTTCTATTATCTCTTTTGCACATCCTGCTCTTTGATGTCTAACAATAATAGATTTAAATACCAGCATCGGGCTTCTTTGCTATCTCCCCAAAAAATACGACATAATATAATCTGAATAGCTCTTCTGCACAATCTTTATAGACAACTACAATAACGTATTGTTTATGGTATGACGTAGTAAAGTTTTTGATAATGCTAATTATGCGGTAAAATGACTGTTTTAACAATAATTCTGTGACAGTTATTGTCTCTGAAACTTTTGTACCTTTATACACCGGAGACCTGACTTTTTGATCAATGGAATTTTTAATATTGTACTACACAGTGAGTTCATGATGATAATGTACTGCACTAATCACAGCCAGGGAACAAAAAATCAACTCCTTTTTTACCACAACGCAAAAAAGGATAAAAACGTCATTTTTTGCTTTTTCTCCTAGCTAAATAGCTATCGATTTTCCCAACATAGCCAAATTACTTATTATATATAATTTAGTGTGCATAAAAAGTCAAAAGTAAGAGCAGTACGTTAGAATAAGAAATTATGTGCAGTTAAAAAGGGAAAAGCAAAAAAGGACTCATTTTATTTAAAACTTTTACCCTACCTTTTTTATAAAAATGCAAAATACGATCCTTTTTGTTCCCTGATCATAGCTCATAGTATTATGTAGAAGCTTTAAATTAACTTCTTTTGTTTCCTTGACTGAAATTGCAGATGGTCTCTTTCATTAATTTGTCCAGTTTAATGTCAAGGTCTGTATAATTACTAGCACATTATGTACTTGAAACTTTGGTCTGTAGAATTATTATCCTACATATCAATTAAGGTAAGTACATTGACGTAGTGACTCACTAATGTGTGCTAACTTTAGGCAGCGATATCAATAGATACACCTAAACTAGCTAGTACTTAGTAATTTAATACTACTGCACACATTATTAACTCAGTCTGGTCAAAGGATTAGTTTTGCATTTAATACAAATCGTTTCTACAAATAAAATTAATTAGCATAACACTAAATATATCTGGATTCTTATTAGCTGTATATCCTTAATTATTCCCCCAGTTGTATACAAATACTACTTCATTCTATTGGGGATGGGAGAAATGTATGGATTTTGTAGATAGCAGCATCTCAATCCATTACAATAGGCATCTGTACATCATCCAACTATTCCAACTTCATGTGTGTTTCAAGTTTGACATTACACTGTTAGCCTTATACATATTGTATGCATCTGCTTATACCATACACCTTAGAAGGAACTCTATTTACAAGAACCCACAAGGCAGGGATGTATAGTGATTATGACCAGAACGTTGCTCTTATGTAGTCTGGGGGAGAATTAAGAGAAAGTTAAATACAGATAAATGGATATATAATGCAGTGTAGCTCTGTGGCTTGGTTGGGATTAGCAATGCGAGTGGCTTCCCCTAATAAAAAGGAATGAGATGCTAGAAAGTAATAAAAGTGTTTAAGGAAGAGAAAGAACCTACTTTTGACTTTTTTTATTTTGCGTATTTTTCTTGTTAACTATTGAGATTATTATCTGTACATTGTTAGAGCACAGTGGGAAAGGAAGGAAGAAAATAACATAAGCAGTATCAGACACAGCATTTTACTTACCATGGACTACAACAGATCCTAAGAAGGAATTACAATGGGCTTGACTGCAAAACTATTCTTTCTGATTCCACCATTAATGTACAGAAGAGTAATAATAAGTAAAACCAGTCACCAGTTTTCTAATTTACCAAAGCTGAAATTGTGCATATTCCTTCCATACAACTAGAATTTAGTTGGTTAAGTTCAAAAGTTCATCTTGTCAGATTACCTCCACACTCTCCCCTAAGTCTTAAGTTATATTATCGTTATAGCTATTGTAGCTGTAACCTTAGCCATTATAGAATCTTGACTGTTGCTTAATATTCTTCCTGTTCCTGCACATTTATATATTTACAATGTGAAACAAGGAAAGTATTCCAATTCATACATGAGAGGACGCATTATCATTAGGCTACTTGTAGAAAGTTCTATTAAAATTATGTAGCATATGAGCAATATTAGAATGTTGACTTTTCTATTTAAATTTCAAAAGCAGATGTAGGAAGTAGAGGTACGCTTTATAATGTACATAAAATTATTACAATTGTATTTTTATAACTACATGTGCTTATTGTAGGCAGTAAAGAGAGCAATTCTGGCAACGCATTCAGTTGTACAGTAATATTGTCTTTCTGTGTCGAAAATATCTGCTATCACTTCTATTTAGTATTTCTCATCTCATTTCTGTGCGTAATGGCTTCTCTTTAACTGAAATCTCCCAGTCCGATTTTTATGTGAAACAATCAAGACAAGGAAAGATAGACGGCAAGTACAAGGCTTAATACTACTAGAAGTCGACAAACTGGTGCCTCTAATTTTTCCTTCTGTTTCTCTTCATATGTAGGAGCTGGAAACATTCATGGAAAGCTCAGGCCAGTTTGGGGTTGTCGTCTTCTCAATGGGAGCTTTATTTGATGCAGCTGTTGCAAATACTCTTCTTCCCAAATTATTCCGTGCTTTCTCTCGGCTCCAGCAAAAAGTTATCATGAAGGCGGGTCTCACTCACAACGAAAAATTCAACGTTCCAGAAAATGTCAAAATTGTTGACTGGCTTCCTCAACAAGATGTGCTAGGTAAGCTTTGCATAAACAGGCTTAATACACATTTCCTTTGTTTTCTTCTCAAATTCAGCATATGTGTGTGACCCTTTACTACTGCGCATTCCATGCTATCTAATAGTTTTGAAAAATGGACCTATCCAAAATTAAATGTTGTAAACTTCATCTACATTTCCAAAACAGATGTTTACTGCATATTTACTTTTACTGAAAACATGGATATGAAAATACAGACAAAAAACCTATGGCTCATACAACTTAGGTGGACTTAGATTTTTTTTGTTTAACGCACTATTGTGTTTTGTATATGATATATGTAGTAAGTTATAATATCTATTAGGCAAAAACTGGAACTGCGTTCTTCTTGCCAGTTATGCTTATTCTGTGCTCTCGGCACATTAACTAATGTAAAAGAATGAGATTCAGATGATGTATTTTCTTTCCGTGACTGTCATGCATGCAATGTGTACTTCCCCACAGAGCCCTAGTTTTGCTATACGTTTCATTTGTTCTTTGAATTCTTTATCAACAATACTATTGAATATTGCAAGTACGAACGATGTTATATTATACAGAATTTGTTATACCATGTTGTTATAACTTTGTTATTATCAGTTAAGTCCGTTTTCTACCCGATTCAGAGATAAATATATCATGTACAATAGTTATACTTATTTCTTCTAATTACAATCAATCCCTCAACAACACAAAATTTTATTTTATCTTCGTTTTTGTACTTTTTCCACGAAAAAGATTCTTCTAGAAGATTTCACTCATTTTTTGGTGTACCAACCTGAATATCATTTTCAAAATATTGTGTTGATGCCTAAAGGGAGGTGCAATCTGGCAAAATGTAATTTGACGAACATTGTTCTCGGAAGTAAATAATGAATCTAGGAAATGTAGAAGTATGTAATATCACACTTGACAGACTATGAAGTATACTTAGTGTAAACCACAAAGGTGTGTGTTTCGTTTTACCTAGAAATGTCTACAATAAATGTAACGTAATTTGCAGGACACCGGAAAACCAAAGTATTTTTTTCACATTGCGGTCTGCATGGAATAATGGAGGCCATGTGGCATTCAGTCCCTATAGTAGGCATGCCCATTTACGGGGATCAATTCGATGTCCTAGTTCGTATTCAAGAGAAAGGTATCGGGATCGGACTGGAGGATAAAGATGTTTCGGAAAATACAATTTACGAGGCACTTCACAATGTTCTTACGAATTCCAGGTAGGTAAATTCCAGTAGTTGGAGTGTAGCAAATGAAAAAGTGTTTTGAGTACCTAGAGAGATACAATCCTTTCCTAACTATCTGTAATCCATTCAATGTAGCACTACAAACAAGAAAAAGCACAGGTTTTCACCCATGTTCTCGTTCACTAGAGAAATCATCTGCCTACTTTATTTGATCAAACAAATTCAGCTGAATAATGTAAAAACTGAAAGCAGACGTAATGTAACGCGTCTAAATATGTTAGAAAAAACTCCATTGCAGATGCGATACGATGTAAATACATGGGAGTCAGTAAATAGCTACCTACTTTTTCCAATTACATTTCAATGGCAGGATACTACATGAATATATAAATGTAGTACACGAATATACCTATTTGTTATATGCATGTAAGTAGTTGGCAAGCAAATCGCTTATTGTTGCTTTCTGCGGTTTTTTGTACTCATAAACTTATTTGGTATGAAAGTGGTTAGAATGTGATAACTTGTTTTACAGTTTTACCAGGAATAGCAGGAAAATCCAGAGATTACTGAAAGACCAACATGAACATCCAATGAGTCGAGCAGTTTGGTTCTTGGAATATATTGTACGACATGACGGAGCTCATCATCTGAAATCCGGGAGCAGATTCCTTCCGTGGTATCAACTTCATTGTCTGGACGTGCTTCTTGGGATTATAGTGGCAGCGTCCCTGGTCTTATTTCTTTCGTGGAAAATATCAGTATGGTTGTTGTATCTGTGTTTGAAATTGTTCCGCACAAGTTTGGTGTTTACTTTGGATTCATTTCTAAAGAGCCGTGTAAACTTTAAGCTTTTAAAGTCAAAGACTAGTCTGAAAGAAAATAAAAGTAAGTGAATTATGGATCTAACTCAAAGTTCAAAATTACAATTCGAGTATACATAAATAGCCACACATGTGCACAACTTAAATTAATTGAACTGACTCTACTTTCTTCTTAGTCTCATGAGCTTTTATTTTTTAATATAGTTCACTCACAACAAAGACGGCATACTTTCTAAAGCAGATTATTTCCTGCATAATTTATATTCTAATCTATCCTGCGTTCCTTTACGTTCATCTTTCTTCTAGGGACTAAGTAAGACCCAAGCTGAGAGTAGAACTCTGGTGTAACTTTAAATATACTTCTATCTATAGACTACTGTAGTAGAATGCTACAGACAGTAGTAGTAGATGCACCTACATAATATAGACAGCAGAAACTATATTAAGAGACTCTTTCGAAATTTTCTTCGTAAACACTAAAATTCTCTAGTCTACCCAGTTACTACTTAGCTCGTAGATAAGAATACTAAAACGTAATCTTGGCAAAATTACGTGACGTAACAAGGATAAAATCCAATTCCATCCTTTATAATATTACTCTAGGTACACGAAATGCTCCTACTACTACCGAAACTTTATAGTTTCCATTCTTGTAGCACAAATAGACCATTTCTGTATCATCTACACACATTTTACAACCTAAGCCACCATTAAAAGACAATTTCATTACAAAAATCAGTTTTTAAAATACAAAAATGAATAGTAGCCATATAAATAAAGGTCCTGGGAAGGTGTGTAGCGTAACGCATATGTGTTTAGATGCATTTAGCTCTTTTTATGACTAACAATAACAAAATAATCTTCCCAAGTTTCCTTCAGAAGAAAAACTTCCAAGAAAGTGGCATAGTCACTCGAGTTTACTAACATAATACCGAATAGCAAAGACCAACTTACCCATTTATTTACTACGTGTTATGTAACAAGTGCAGTGTCAGGAATGAGAAAACTACCTACCTTCTATCTACTTAATACGCAGCTACTCTCGTTTTTGTCTCCTATTGATATTCATTCTCCTTTTCATTCCACATATACAACTATGCACACTGTATAGACACCTAAAACTTTGAATATTTCATTTACTTTATAGTGAGTAGTTCAGTCAAGCGATGCAAAAAGAGCTCTGGGAATAGAACCCAGGGAAAACAGATGAAATAAAATTAGAAACAAAGAAGGTCGAGAAAGCTATTTTACTGATTTGTCATCTCCACACTTTCTCTCAATACCAAAACCATTTTCTCCTTTTATTTCTCTCGATTTTACGCTCAATGTTTTATTCGGTTACATTCACTTACCCAACTTACATGTACATTCATACCAGCACATGGTGGGTAGAGTAAAATTATTTCTCCGCATCCGACAACAATCCATGTTATGAAGTACCCTTTAGGTTTTGCATTTATTTTATATTTCACATACTCTGGAATTATTGTTTGTTTCAACTTTAAATCCAACTTTGCAGTGTCTCCAGCTGCACTACAGAATAGCATTATTATCTTTACTTACTACCACTCGCAATGTAAATAGTATTAAAAGCCCACTCCGAGTCTCTCGGTGGGTAATTCTACTAACTTCAATAAATATACCTAAAGCAAATATTTCTCACACAAGATTCAGCACGCACTAAGATTTGGATTGGAGTCTGCAGATCCAGTATTTCTTTGTATACGAAACAAATAAGAAGTATTTGCTCCAATTTTTCTAAAGTGTATTATTTTTAAATAGTTAACCAAACCGAAAAGTTTAATGTTTTTATGGAATATTCATGATTAGATATCGCTAGCTACTCTCTTTGTGGTATTATTTCTGTCTATTTCGCTAGTCTATCTTGACCTCAACTACTGCAGACAAAATACGGCTTAAAACAATTGGAGCAGATCAACACTATTACTTTCATATAAGTACAACAATCATAGAGACATTAGATATAAGGACTTTCCTTCACTCAAGTTGACTAAACTCTCTGTCAGTTCCCAAAGTAGCTTCTAGCCAAGCAAATCTGGTAGAAAGAGCACAGAGCACTCTTTCACGATACATTGTAAAATAAAAGCAAAAGAAGCTTTAGAGGAGCTTAAGGTAAACTCACAGTGAAGTAGGTCATATTCACATTTCCCCACTCGTCTTATTACGTCACATCATACAACGATACAGCTCAATATGACACAACTATCCGGTGATCAAATCTGTGTTCTCATATGTGAATATCATATATATTCAAAGCTGACCTTCCTTGCGCTTGGTCAAACAGAATCAGCTATATAGAAATTCACAAATAAAAATTGATCATAGCTATATACGCATGACCTCAAGATTTAATTTTTCTAGAAAGAGCTCAATCTCTAAACTGAAGAAAATCTTACTTTACCTAACCGATAATACTAAGGTTTAACATTTGTGCTGTAATATCGGTAATAATAGAGTATTTCTTCAATTCTCCATACGAAACACAGTTATATGTATTTAGTAAACCGAACGGGGCATTCACATAGCTGAAATAAATAGACAATAACCTGTCTTGAGCAAATTATGTATACTCTTCGGCTATCCTTAAAAGGTCTTTTGTTCAAGAGAGATCATCTATTACGTTATTAAGATATGAGGTTGATATTTGAATTTAAAGTTTCATTTCTTCAAACACCCAAAAAATTAAGGCATATTGCTTTTTAGAAAGATGCTACTCTCATTTGCACCAAATGCACTAGTCTTTCACAGAATCAATGTTATGCATTGAATAGGCGCCTGTGCATTGCGCTTTTGGGCTTGCCATTCAAACACACTTTCTTTATTTACTAGGCTACCAGCATTGTGACTCAGTTTTGAAAGATGATTCAGCAAGATCCAGCAATCCCGTAATATGCGAAGAATTGTAGTACAACCTCATTGTAGTACAACCTTGAATACGCGCATTGCCCATTTTGGAGAGTTAGTCCATGGCATAGAACAAACATTCTTTCTTGCGTACACCAGAACACGTTTATTATTATAGTTGAATGATGATGATGATTTATTTCGCACAAATATGTTGTCTCATACATACAAGATTCAACGTAGGTAAATATATTGCTCTATATCTATCTCCCAAACTTCAGAAATATTTTTATTTAGTAGGATGGTTATCAAAAGTCTTTGTGATTTGTGACGCATTGAATTTTGCTTGAAATATCTACACAAATCACAGAAAACATTATATCTGGGTTTTTACATTTATACTTTGTACAAATAGTGTTTCTATTGAATTGAACCTTTCATCTGTGATGCAAAGAGAAAGTAAAAGTTTCTATACAACTCACGTCGCGTATACCTTTTAGAGGAAAGTAAAAGGAACATATCTTCGATTTTACAATAACAGATCTAAAGAGTTCTTATAAACAGAGTAGATTCTAAAAATAGGTACACATATAGTTACAAATATACTTACACTAATACTAATATTACTTACTAGCCGACTGAAAACATAGATTTGAACATGTTTCTTTGATATTTCAAGACTTGGTGTAAACTTGTTTATGAGAAAACATTTTAATAGACTTTCCTTCATATTTGTCAACCTACTCATGGTTATTGCTACAAAAATAACTCTGAAACTCGGTTTTTATGTAGGCTATAAAAGTTATATTTAGACGGAAGATTAAGATAGTAGATTAAAGTTAACTTTAAACTTGGTGATCTACTTATTTGACAAGTTAGAAACATAAATATTCAATCCTCATTTCTAAAGCTACTACTTGTAAAGTGTTGCTAGTTATATGGAAGTAGTTTCAGAATTTTAATTTAATTACAAAGTTGACAAATATGTGCTACCACATTTTATGCCATAAAATGTTAATGCTCTAGGCATTAAATTGGTATTATTACTCTCATATTTCAGATTTAATACGCTGGCTAATGTTGTTTCTATGTTATCAATGGTGCATTGTGGTTCATTTCATGGTTTGAGTGCAAACATGCATCGTAATACTATTTAAAAATGAACATATACCATTAGTCTATATAGATTATAGCATTCAAAAGCTTGCACTCAGTTCTACTGCGTGTTTAATATATTTTCAGTAGTATACTAATATCTAGCATGTTATTTAGTTCTTTAGTTGTGCTATATCTTGTATAGCATAAGCAAGCGTAATTGAGTTTTGACGGCTAGGTAATAATCTGAGTATTCCAGAGAAACTTTCTCCCTTGACTCTATTTACAGAGTTAAAACTTCTGAAGAGATATTCTGGCTGGCCATTCTTGACTGTGTATTCATTCGTTCTCATTTATTCAACGCTGCAACTCTATAAATAGAGTCGTCTGTGCTTATCTTTGACGAAGCTTCCCTATTTTAACTAATGAGTTTCGCAAATTGCTGTTTTGCAACATATTCAGCCAACCGGAGTGAAATGAATTGACTCAACCATTAAACCATCTTTCCATTCTGCCCACAGCCTTTTCCTGTGAAAGTTTATTCTGCTGGAAAGTGCATTGTGATATATGCTAAATGCTCTGCTTTCTCTTTGTCCACACAATTAAGTTTACTGGTTTACATATTTACACAATGCAGAAGAGACAACAATACTCAGATAGATATACTCATATTATGCACGACTATATTATGTCATGCACCTTTCCAAATAATTAAAATGTGCACTCTGCTGCGTGCATTTTACTCTAATTAAACCGTACAGTATTCCACACAATGCATATTAACAAATGTGTTTGTCTCTTCCACTAGTACATTTCTGTTAACTGACTCACGTATTGGCACTGAGCACTGTCTGTATTCTATGTATCACATGTCAAATTGCATAATAAAAATATATTAAAATATCATATCATTAAGTCTTGGAACAGACAATATTAAGCTTTTCGACACAGCTGCAGAATAATTATAATACAAGTACCTTTGTGGTTTCTTTAACATGCCCGCAGTACTTACATACGCAAATAGAAGTACACGCATGAACACAAATTACATGTGTACGTCATTCTAAATCCCACTGTAGTTACCAAAAAATCATTTTATTTAAGTCGATTCACTGCATTAGCTTTGATCTTGAAAATAATTAATCTGTATCACTCGTGTACACGTGTGCTTGTTCTAAGAGGCTTTCCTGATCTTAAGTACTACGACATCACACTGAAATACGTTTGACAGACGTTTCACCAAAATGTCAATTGAGTGTGAAATAACTTGGAAAATATTCGAAAGTACTAAGAATGAAAATGTAATGGTTTTAGTCTGTCCGA
>JABASH010001838.1:0-23470 GCA_019776445.1 Tomocerus maximus | reverse complement strand
GAGTCCAGACTCCACAAATCCCAAAACAAACAGAGCCGCTATTTCGTCTCTTTGCTCCCTCATCTCTACCAGCTCCAGTCATTTAATCTGAAAATCTCAAATAAACGTAACGTAAGTTGTAATTTACCCTTTCTTATGCCAGCTCAAGTAGTCTTTCCATTTTACTAGCACTCTTGTTGGATCTGTATTTTCTTGCTCTGTCTTGTCTTCAATTCGACTCAGTCCTTTCTTCCTTCATTCTCTAAGAGCATTTAAAACGATTAGCTTTGCTTTTGCTTCTTTTATACTAACTACTACTGCCTACAACCAACTCGCCTCCTCACAATTACCACTACTTAAAACAAGCCTGAGGACATACATTCTTTTAAAACATTTGCACAAACCGGAAACCTTTCCTGCTCTCTTCATGCTGGTTTCCTTTCCTTCGCCTAATATTCATCTGGTCTATATGGTTTGGTCTCGTTTGGTCGGTTTCCTTCTTACTTACGTGCAAATCGGAAATGCAGTTATCATAGCATGTAAGTGTAAATATATTCAATGAATACGTAACATCAAAATCTAGTGTAGCCAGTTCGTTAGTTTGCTAAACAGCAACATTAACATTATAATGAAGATTATATCACATTTAAAATAAATTATAGTTATATCAACTTTTTTGTATGAATATGAATATTGTTTTCAATTGGTTAATTGTAGGATGAGAAGTTGATATCATAACATTTAACACAGACTGCCGTGTCGGTAGCAAGTTGAACAACAATATACACCTATAGACCTATGAATCTTTACAATTACAATATGAATATTCATAATTTGTGATCATGCGACACATTTTTATGAGTTTCTCACGCACACTCACTCAATTCAAATTCACGTTTTTAATTACCTTAATTTGTTATTTACTGAATAATAGAATCTGTCGAAGGTCTACTCACTTTCTATAGATATTGACTCACAATAGCAATGCTTGCGTACAGCCATATATAGTAAAGCAAATTATATAACTGTAGTTAGTTATCTATTGTTAGTTTTGCCGTGGGCCTTGATATAGGGCATTAGAATACCAAGAATTTGACTATCTTTTATGAGATTGTTGAATTGCCTTGGTATAATTTAGTTAGTTAGGGGTTAGAAAACTCTTGGTATGTATGTATCTACATTTGTATGAGCTTATGTCTTCTGAACTCACAGTCAGTGCACTGTGACAGTAGAAAAAGCATTGTAGAAGTACCTATATCATAGAGTAGTATATACAGATGTAACAAACTATTCATTTGAGTCGATTTTATATTAACTGTAAGCGATTGATGTGTGTTAGTTAGTCGGTTAGTTAGTTTATTAGGTAGTGATGTGAGTAAGCAGCACAGAATAGCAACATACACATGCCAATGTACCTTCCTTCCAACTTGTTTACTTCCGCAGCCAGCAAAGCAAGAAAAGAAAAGGGATACCAAGATGAAGAAAAAAAGGAAAACATGACAAAAAATCGCTGTATGTTGTAGTAAGCTCAATGAAGACAGATTGAGTTTGCTCCATATGTGCTTTATATTTACACAATTAGAGGTGTTGTTTGTGGTGATTTGTATCAGTAGTTAAGTTACGTCATGTATTCTTCACCTATATTTTCTAACTATAAAAATTCTTCTATATACAGAGATGCTTGTAAAGAATGTATGTGAGTGAAATGGGGTACATCAAAAGATATAGCAATTGGGTATGTGGCTAAAATTCCCTGGAGCATTACTACTTTCTGCTAACTACAGCTACCGCTATTTTTCTTATATAACACTGCTGTCTGTAAAATATCATAGTTACTATATAAGTATTATTATTACTCTCTCTCTGTCTGTCGGAAGGTTTGGTGGTCTATTGGGTTGCGGTTGCTCAGTGTATTTATTTATTTACTATCTGATGATAGTGATTCTGTCTATCTGATCTGGAAAGAGCAGATCTTTTAGCGTGCTTTAGTATTTCTGCTAGGGAGGAAAATTGCATATGGTCCTCCTAGGTATCTTTAGTTAGAGTGCAATAATATTATATTATTATGGTTTGTTATCTATTGTATTGTCTTGGATAGGCTTACTGCTCAACGATAGTCTAAGTCTTTGTGGAAGGGAAAAGACGACAAAGACGAAACAAGACTACGGCTATCTGTAGTATCCTCTTGTCTCGTAAAGGAACATCCTAATTATTTCTGTAACTCAACGACTCGTCGGATGGGCTGCAGATTACTTGACAAAAGAAGAGTCACATCGTTGACGTTTTTCCATTGGCTTTTTATTGGATTCTACGGTTTTTCATTTAGCTGAAGAAGGAAAACAGGAAGATATCCTCAGTACTATAACACCCTGTAATTACAGCAGCACAACTAAAACAAAATATACGTCTAAGAAAAATAGTGCAGCACACTCGAGTTCACACAGGAATTGAAAAAACAGCAGAACCAGAGCAAGACTGACGTCAACATTAAGAGGGAAATAGACAGAGTAAGTTATAGTAAGCACATGACATTTTTCTGCGACAGAAAAATACGAGGATTGATTATAGTGTGATTATTTTATCAGTTATTCTTCTCTTGTTATTGTAGACTCGTGTACGCACGTACTCTGCTAAGGATCTCATGGGAAGAGCAAGAAATCGTCTCTAGTGAACATATCTAATGTGGATTAGCGAAAAATAGGAAAAAGTGAGACGAAGCAAAGATGCGGAAGATTTTTTTCTAAGACGAGTCGAAGCTGAAGAAGCAATCAATGCAACTTGCATTAGTGATCAGTAAAGTAATGTGGGTGGCTGTATTGAGATATCAAATGAAACAGAACAATAAAAAAAGCTACGTAATCTTTTCTACGCTGTCTTGGCTCCTTACGCCCAAAGACTCACAATAACTAAGAAGTAAAGTAATCTTCAACTACAGATATTACTTTGACTTATATCCGTATTCACTGGTGCTGACGTAATCCTACTGTGGTACTATAAGAAACAAAAACTACAGAGATGCCATTACACGTAACCTTCTGAATATATGTAACTGTGAAATCGTCTTGAGTGCTCTACGAAAGGATTGTATTTAAGTACCTATATGAAGAACGTTATTATAACTTACTTTCGTCTATATACGACTTGACTACATCGTTTGGTGCATTACGTAAACGTTAGATTCGATTTCGATTTCAGAAAAGACAGGGATCCAACTGGAAACTTGTAGTTTTCCGGATTGCGAATCCTCGTCCCACTCCCACTCCTATCACTGTCTCAGTTTCTACATTGTGTTTTTGATTTGAAGAAACAAGTTGACGGCGACGGCACACTATAAATAATACAATAGAGGGGTGATATTACAGACAAACTCAAAAGCACATAACTACATTGCTTCCCGTTTTTCGGATATTGATTTCGATCAGTTTTACTTTTATTTACCCGTATCTGTACACTGGGCCTAATTCTGAAAATTGGATCTGTCTTCACATCAGCCGACTTGACTGGATTTTGACGCGACGAAAGAAAGTAATCATCGTCATTTCCTTCATTTCTATATAGAAGAAAGAAAAGTGGCAATCACATCATCCAGCAGGCAGTCCACCTAAATCCAATTCAGCCATTTTCAGTCTATTCAACAGAACTCATTGTGGGATAGTAAATGTTTGCGGTAAACGCTGAAAAGGAAATCGGGGCGGAATCATCATCAACTCACGTTATATTTGATATTGCTGCCGCCATTTTCTTGGTCTTCGTTGTGTAGGAGTGTTTACTAAACTGGTTGAGTTCTTCTCCAACATTTATAGGCTTCATCCGTACAATATAACCCACTTTTTCTTCGAAAAGATTGTGAAGAATCTGTAGGGTCGCTAAAAGAATTATCCAATGAACGCAATATCAACTAGTACAGAAAGGAAACTCGAACAATAAAGTCCTTTGAGGAAAAGCATAAAAGAAAAAGCTAAGTAAAAGTTGATGCCTTACGTTGTGAGTGACTCTGGTGGGCTGGTTTGTATTCTTGAAAGGTGTTCCGTTCCGTCTGTTCTTCTGGAGTAAAACATCGTAAGTACAGACACAATGCCGACGAATCTGAAAAGTCTTCTCAGTCGCTCACGTTCCCGCAACGAACTAAAATTAAGAGAAAAAGAAGAAAATTGTTGTGAGCAAAGTACTAATGGTAGTAATGAAGGGGGGATTGGCGGAAGCAGCGGTCCAGGCCCAGCTTGTGGAAATGGAAACAGCAGCAAAAGCTCCGTTGGATATCAATGTCAGTGCACTTGCCACAGAACTAGCGGGGATGGTTGTAGTCTGAGTCAAAGTAAAAGTGGTGGAGGAGAATCAGCAAGCGGAATGAGAAAAGATGCCAGCTGTAAAACTTTGTTCTTTTCTTGTGGAACATTGAACGGAGTTGGAGATGTCGGAATATTCGAAAGTGGAGTTCTTTGCAGTGCTTCAGGATCATCTTCGTCTGGATTAGGAGCATCAGGCTCTTCTTCTGCCACTACCACTCAAGATCTTTCTTCTTCTCCATCCCACCACCAAAGTTTATCAATGATGAGAAAGTGCGAAACTGTTTTGGCTCTATCCACATTGACAGGAAATGTTCCTCCCGGCATAACAACTCAAACTCCGATTTCTCCTTCCCATTCGTTTACGACGACGACGATGTCTTCTGGTTCTGCTTGCGTAAGCAGTTGTCCAAGTCCATCAATAGCCTCTGTCCCTGTAAATGGCAACAACACAACAAATCATAATAGTACCAGTGCCAATAATTCAAATGCAACCAAAGTTTCCCGTGTCATGAAAGATAAGATTTTTTCAACTTCGTCGTCCACTCTCAATTGTCTCCTCCATTCTTCGAAAACAACTAGTAAACTTTTCTCCGGGTGGAAACTTTCTCCTTCGTCAAATACAAATAATGCTGGTGGTTCTGGGTCAACTTCTTATTCAACCAGTAGTAGTGGTGCTGGTAGTAGTAACAATAGTAGTGCAAGTGGCGGGGGAAATATTGGATCTCCTGGTGCTAGTGATAATCTCAGTGATCAATTTTCTCGCGCTAATGGAAGTAGTCAAAATAGTATTAATTTCAATTGCGTCAATACGATATCATCCTCTCCAATAGCGCCATCCATTTGCCAAAAGTCCCGAAGCCAATTGTCCGTTTCAACGGAATCACCTAATGGAAGTGGACTCGGAGCCACTGGAGCTCCTCTTACACCTATTAACCGACTCCGAAGAAATATCTCTGTCAATAATACCAACTCTTTCTGTCCTAATAGTCTTAGCAATTCGACATATTCCAGATCCAGTAGTGTCACATCTTTCGTGTGGAATAAGGAAGACCAGCAACTTCAAGAGATACTTTGTAGACTTTGTCTCTGCAATGTAACTTTTGAAGATACTGTTGAAATCCTCGCCTGCGCCTGTCGATACTGCAAAGACGTAAGTGTATTTCCTACTTTTTTTCATTTTTTTCACGTACAACTCATATAGAGTACCAAAGTAAGTATATCAGATACTTTATCAGTTGTACATATTTAAGTGGATACAGTATAATACTTCCATATACAGCATACTATTCTATTTCTAGTGCTAACCTGGTCTTATAACTTGGTTGGTTCCTTTATCATATAATATTTTAGATACATTTATTGCTATATGCACTTTTATTGATGGTGACACTCGAGCAATCTTTCTTCGCTCCTTTAAATTGCTTAACCACTCATTCACCCATTCCCCCAAGTCAACTCATAATATTGTGTTGGCTATTGAAGATAAGAAATTATTGATGGGTTCATGTTCATAGATTTTGTCTGCCCACGTCTATGTATTATCTAGCTAGATGCAAGCAAAAGTTTATATTCATATCGCAAAATCTCATTATATATGTGAAGGCAGGCAAAGGTCATATGTAAGGTAAAAGTATTTTTATAAGTACCTATTTCACTATATTATGACATACTTTATCATAAATATGCTCAAAGCATGTTGTATGGCCTTCCATTTGAAATGATCCATGTTAAAATATTAATGTTTTTTATGGGTTAATGAGGTTTTTCGCTTACAAATTCAGAATAATATTATGTACATGCAATTACAGCAAAGTACGATGTATGTACATCGTAAAATAAACTTATTGCATTTATTTATTGAACTGAGCACTCTGTAATCAGCATGTGAACATATTCGGCATTTTTGATTGTATACTTCAAAATTTTAACATTTTTCTATTTCGACGAGTTTTTACATTATAGAATTTCAGATTTCGAAGATTTAGCATGTATGTGCAGAATGTGCACTACAAACTGCATGAGTGTACCTCAAGTGTACCTTATGTAAGACAGTTCTTGTTCTATATATAAGTATCTAATCTACTGTCTACATCTACATGGTTCTATCATACCTTATTTGATTTGGTATGTTTTACATGAAAGAATTGGAAGATGCCGTAATTGCATTGTGATGAAATAGTTTGTTGTCCTCATAATTCTCATAGTTATTTCCCTTCAGAAAATTATTAGTTAGGCCAGGTTAGTCTGTTAACCCATATTTTCTACATAAGCGTGTGTACATTGTACATAAAAAATAGTAATAATTCTATTCAATGCCAGAGCCAGACTCTATTAGCATGTAGATTTTATGTATCCGACATACATACATGCAAAAGCTGTAATGTATCTGTATAGTTGAGGTTGAGGGTATATCCAGTATCTCTTTTCTCTTGTTTGCATTGATGTGTAAGAAATGAGGGCACATTAAAATCTTTAACAATTTTTCAAATGTGACAGACGTTAATCCGCTTAAACGGACGTGAATGTGAGATTAAGATCATGTTAGTTATGTTTTGTTTAAGAGTTCGAAGATCTTAAGATTAAGCTCTGATAATCTTTTCTGTTTTACGATATGAATACTTCACAGTTGTCTTTAGTATTCGTCTTTACTTAATATAATCATGTTGTCGTGCTCTTAATATATAGTTATTTTTAATTCACTAAACTGATAAAATCTAAATGATGGATGACCAGGTACTTATAGTATGAAATGCTACGTATGTAATTTGCTTAGTATTAGGTATACTAAGTAACTAACAATAATACAAACTTTGCATGTTTGCATCCGTGTCGGAATATACTATATCTTACTCTCTACATTGTGCTGAATTGAAATATTATTATTATAACTTTCATAAATTACGTCATATATGTTGCCTATATACTGGACATCCATATTTGGTGCTATCTAAAAGTCATCATCTTTTGTTGGTTGACCATTTGACTATGTTATTTATGTTTAATCGGTATTTTAGAGTTGTTTTCTGACATGTGCATAAAAATAGCTGATTGTAGGCGGCTAAGAGTCTCTCGGAGATGTCAATACGTTCATATTCAACAAGTCTTGGGACGAAGGGTCAATAGTATGTCAAGAAAACATCATTAAATCATGCGCCATGTCATGGTTTAAATATATAAGTACACGGATATCAAAAGCCAAGAAGGTTATCAAAGTAATTGAGTTACAGATAGGCATGTGAATGAGGCATCCACTCTCCTACTGTTCCATTTATCGCTTAGTATTCGTATTATTTGTCGTGCAGATACTCTATGGTGTATGCTAAGAAAAATGTTAACTATAATCGACCTACATATAAAATAGCTCAGTCAGATTTAGATAATAAATTAAGTACATCGTGGTGAGTGACTGGGATTTTAAGCAAATGAGCTGTGAACGATTGCTCTCGTGGAGATTTGATTTAAGTCTTAAAGTATTAAGTGTCCAGTTAATATTAATAGCTGATAGATTCAGTTTATTCTTAGATTTATTTCGTCTCATTCATTAAATTCATTCAAACCAACCAAATTCAACACAACTTCTATGTTGATAGTATATACAGATAATTTTGATGATTTGGTGAACCATTGTTTCTTCTCTTTCAGTGTGTAGTTGCTTACCTGAGCTTTGAAATCCAAGAAGGAGCCTATGATATTGCCTGTCCTGATGCTAGCTGTGAAAAACAAGGGGTATTAGCTTCTGCCGAAATCGAAAATCTCGTCTCAGCAACTTTAATGGAAAAATATCGAAAGTTTCGCATGTACAGAGGCAAGTTTATATGCATTAAATTCTCTTTCTTGTTAATGAAACTACTGTTATTTACATATTACTACACAAATGCAGCTAGGTTTTCTGTATTACCACGTTTTGATACTGTACATATAATTATGGTCTGGTAAACCAAATTATTTTGATATTGCACACTTAAGTGTTCTCACGAAGCATGAAATCACTGCAATGTGGAAATGGTTTAGTTAAGCAAGAAATCATAATTTACATGAAATTAACTAATGTTCCTGCCATCCTTCAATGGATTGGGTTAAATACATAGCGTATTGTGTCCAACGGATGTGTATTTCCGAAAGTACTACCTAATTTACAATAGTTCTCAACCAATGCGTGCTATTTTATGCCTTAAGTGTTGACTATACCACCATAATATTATTACATGTAGTAAAGGAAATGAATAATTACCTTATAATAGAAAAACGGTGCATAACACCTATTTAAATATACTTAGCTAGCGGTTTCCTGTGGTTTTGTGACTTTAAAAATTAATGAACCTTACAACGTTACGACAAGTTTTTTAGGCGATATATTTTGTAAGAAATTGATTTTACGGTTTTTATGAATCTACTAAAAATAACATTGGATCATTATAATATAATGATATTATTATCTGTAGTAAATAGTATGTATTATATAGATAATATACGAATGCCAATGCTATAAAGCGACGAAATCATTCATATAAAGTCAATCATAAATTCAGTTTGAAATGACTGCTCAAGGAGATACTTATTTAGAAATAATGGACTACTGTATGTACACTCTTTCGGATTATGCCTTTTAAATTAGCTTGTTATTTTATCTATCCAATGGAAGCATAAAATAATGATGATTACTGCTTGTAAACATTCACGTTAACTCTGCGTGGCCTGTCTAGAATTTATTATCTGTAGAAGCTCCAAAGGTGATACCAGCAGCATCGTCGGTATGATATAAGACAGATCCATGGAGCACAGCAGTACTGAACTTTGATTCATCACGAATTGCTAAAGTGTCTTTGTAACTTAATAGAAAACTATTTCACGAAGTTTACATTTTTGTGATTCTCTCGGATGAGTCACAGTCAGTTCTGACTTCAATCTGTAACTTTTAAACCAAAGAAAAGAACTCCAGAACCATTGTCTTATTTATACTGATAGTCTTAATTTAATGATTCGGTTGTACTAATGAGCTTCTCTCATACTTGTGAAGAACATAGTCAGAGCAGTCTTAATGCAGCAACATCCTAGAATATAATCATATGGTTGACTTTTATCATAGGTTTCACATGATGGTTTTGATGCTTTGTAGTAATTTGGTTACGTCACAAATACAATGCTCATTGCAATTTTTGCGATGCATATAATTATAGCAAGGAATAGACCGTCAGAGTTAGCGGCGAGTAGAAGAAGTGACTATTTTATCGTTTCTCTTCTCATATAAAACGACAGTACGCATGCTAAGAAGGAATAAAAAAGAATTAAAAGACGAGCAAAAGTAAAGCATTATGTACATACTTTTTGTTCCACATATTTGATATTACAATATTTGTATTTCATGGCTAGATATGAAAATTGTGAAAGCAATTATATATAAACCTTATATAATACCTCCTGAAGACGAAAAAGGTATAATTTTGTCCATTGTAGTGTCATTGTAGATTTGATGTTTGCTCTATCTATCCGTAACTGTATTGTCGCACGCACAAAAGATTGATCTACATCTACAGTACCAGTATTGATTGAGAAGCAGTACCAGTATTCTATAGTCACACTCGGACATGAATAGGTCGATTTCGTTTAATTAAATGGAAGTTTTGCAAATGATGATGGAAATGAAATGTTTTTGGAAAGGTTAAGAACATTATGTCATTTGGATAAATAGTATTTGTCACTTTGTCAGTGAATGATAGTGAGGATAATATGACATAATAATGTATAGTTATATTCAACTGTGATGTGGGTACAATATCTTCTCTTTTGATACAATTGTATATTGAAATTCTAAATATAAAGTAGTGTCCATTATTGCATTCTTACGTCTTTTTTACGTCTGGAAAATTGTCAGAACCACAACGTAGCTTACCACTACCACATTACTATGATAAACCGCACTACTATGTACACTTACCGCATTAAATAAAATAAACCTTCTTATTAATGTAAATATCAGCAAATATCAGTCATAAACTCCCACAGATTAACGATAACATTTTTACTGTGATTACTACGTAAGGTTTGTATTTACATTAGAATGAGAACCTTGACGGTTAATTAAAGGAGGGTTGCATTTGAAGGAGCTTAAACGTGTGTAATTTGAGCAGGCTATGTTTTTATCATAATAAGTAGAACTAGTAGTAACTAGTGCCAAAGAGAGTTTATCCCTGCGGTATTTTATTTTATTACAGATAATATGACAATCGGGATGATCCTATTATCAATGCAATCCTTTGCTTAAATTATTACTGGTGATAATGTGGTGGATAGTATTATAGCATATTGTATATAAAGTTTAGCATGTATATCAGCAGCAACTATATGTAGTTTATGTTTAATAGGTACTAATTACTTGTACGATGTACTTGTGTGTATGGGTATGTACTCTTAACAAGCCTATGCCTATAATGATATAAGACGTTTAAACGTATAGAAGACATGTTTACAATTTCGTTAGGTTATATGGGTTAAATGCGATTCATGGGAAGCAAACAGTCACATCGGCTATTGTTTAAAAGTCGTAAAGTGTTACTTGTAAAATAAATAGGTTTATAGGTTTGTCTTAATTCGATGCGTTTTTAAGAACTCTCACTAATTAACTTTAAATGTTACTGGTGACTCATATTACTGTAGTTCGAATGCTCCAATCAAACTCAACCCGACGCTGGGGTGTGCATAGCATGTGCAGGATTTTTAGCACTACCTACTGATTAGTAATTTTACTATCTTGGTTATGGTATATGTACTATGACTATAATTTAGGAGTTATATTGTATTGTATTATGTATTTAGGCATAATTATTATCATTATTATATTTGTATCAATGCAATAATACTAATAGTATAAAGTCCATAATGATAGTATTAACCTAACATAGTACAAAGTACGAGTGATAATTTACTGTTATCAAAGTTATGGCTTAGGTTTTATAAATCTTTTTTTAGGATTAGCTTCTAAAGTTTCCTTTTATATTTTCCATGAATACATACAAAATGCATGCATGGCCAGACAAGTCACACTAGGCGTTGTAATTTTATTGAAACTGAAAACAATACCGAAGACAGTTAAATGTACAGGGGCATTCAAATAAAGAAGATAAAGACAAAGACAATAAGAAATTGTTCAGAAATTTTACACTTTCCTACAACAATAATGAGAATATAAAAAGGAATGAGCTTATTGTTTATGTCACTCTATATGCAAACATTAAGCTGTCATCTTGGCTAACTTCGCTTAAAAATGATGTAAGCTGAAATCTAAATGGTTCAATCTTCGCACAGAAGGAAAACATTTTAAATAAACTCAAGATAATTGTGGCATGCAACTCAATCTCGTTGTTAACACATTAATTAAGTTTTTTTGTATCACTTGAGTTTAAATTCTTATAATTATCCTCGTAATTTTTATAGTAGGTACATCGTATGATGATAAACTAACAGATGAAACAAGGGCATAACTAACTTGAACTTTGAACTGCAATATTTTTTACTTATAATACCATGCATACGTTAAGCATATCGTATTTTAAGTGTCGAATGCTCAGTAACCGTTCCTAAAATTGTTTGTCAATGCATATTTTATCATGTTACCGGTTAGTTTGTATCCAACGAAATGGAGTGTATGGGGTTGTTATAGACTTTCTCTTTTACAATGCCAGCTTCATATGAAACTTTCACCAAGCTTTCACCACAACGGTTGGGATTTTGGTTTTTGTAAAAGTAAAACTATCTTCAAATAGGCTACTATGTCAGCTCTTTTATGGATATATTGTAGATTAATATAAATGATACATGACAAGGGTTATGATAGAGGTAAATAATAGTTGCTGTAATTAATTAGATGGAATAAAGTTTGTTTGTATTGCAAAGTGTCTGTCAGGGGGGTTGATGAGCAAATATTTGAATTGATGAAAATAAATATTTATTTTGATATTGTTTGAACAGAAGTGGAAAAGGATGGGCAACTGATGTGGTGTCCGTCACCAGGCTGTGAGACAGTTTGCAGAATTCAAGAGACGTCAGGGTTGTCATCAGGAACTGACAGTAAAGCTCGGTCAGGAGGAAGCAGTCGAAGCTGTAGTTTACCAAATATCAGTTGCACAACTTGCCATAAGAGCTACTGCGCTGAGTGCAAATTGAGTTGGCATCCGGACACAAGTTGTGAAGCTTTTCGACGAAAACTCGTCAAACAAGGAAAACTAAATCTAGATGATGAGGATCTCTTCTCTCTGGAGTCCATCAAGAAGTGTCCCTTTTGTCACGTTCCTATCGAAAAGGACTCGGGTTGTGCTCAAATGATGTGCAAAAGATGCAAGCATGTCTTTTGCTGGTACTGCCTCGCATCCCTCGATGTAAGTTGAGCTGTGAGCAGCCAGTTTATCGTTTTGTACGATACGAACCTCCTCTCTACTGTTACATTGTCACCCTATCTTCCATAGTTTATGAGATTTTAACATCCACATCCTTCCTAGCCTTCCTGAAACCGCATTATGAACTATACTCTTTTGCACAACACTACACTCTCATGTTCCTCTCAGAATAATAATGTCGTAAGATCTGAGGATCTTACATTATTTGTTAGATTTATGGTTTCAGTTCAATTTATTCTCGTTCGTATGTCCCCTGGATGATGGGAACTTCATCTCTTATCTATCTCCTGGAAAGTAAACCATGAATATGTTGTTCCTTCATACATATTTTGTACTACACATCCATTTAAATATATTTCGGTGCCGGAAAAACTGAATATTTGCTTTTGCATTTATGGAAAATTGGAATGTATAATAGGTATTACTTTCCCCGAATCCTTACAACTTTTCAGATAAAACAACATATCATGAACTGACTGATATACAGTTGATCAGTTGATATACCCTTATGTGGAGACTACTGTTTTAAGCTAGGCTTAATCAAGTCAACTTTAGAATGCTTAACTTTCTTTTGAATGATATGCAAAATTCTGAATGTAGTTATTTGAAAGCTTTTGTATTGAAGAGAAAGTACAAAGACGTACGATTGGGACTGTTGGGCGGTTTCAAATAGAATCGCTCCCTTGTGCGAGATTCTCTTACAATGAATTGATGGCGAGTTTCCAGTTTTGTTCCGTTTAGTTATATCTCCAGGGTGAAATTTTGTCAAGATAACTACAACGGATAGGAGAATAACTATGTACTATGTTGGTACTATGTATGTAGGATCTACTCACAGGCTACATTAAGAAATAAAATAGCTTACCTAGTTTTACGTAACTACTTCTTGATGTAGTAATTCGTAGTAACTCGAATTCGAATTTCAATAGTAGATTAGTTTTCCTTTGACTCTATAGCAGTCTCTCAGCATTTACGGCTATTGTTACAAATAATGCTAGGACAAATAAATACACAGTAGAGGATGATGGTATTACATGTATTATGTTCCAAGTTCTAACGATTAAAGATACTTCCTTGCTTGCACAAGTTCGTTCTAGGTCTCATCTCGTTAGGAACTTCCTAAAAGGTCAGATTGTTGGTCTCATTAGGTTTCTCTGAATATTTATGGTACGAATTTACAATACTTAAAGCGAAGAATTTCTAGTACTTGGGGGCATATGTTTCTTTAGGCCTCTTTGGTGTCAACAGTTCCATTCTTAAATCCATGAACTTCTCTAAATTAATCTGTTGAGAAACATAAATACCTAAGCCTTATTATGAGAAAGTTAGAAAGTACCTAAGCATATTACTGTACCCGCCTACGCTTAGGTTACAAGAACTTATGTAGATGGACTCTTAGAACTAAGATGGTATTACATATCGTCATATAATACTTCGCTTGGAGTTTGAAGATTAGGAAAATTTATTACCTTATTGGTATTGAGTTACCTGGAAAAGTAACTGGCAGCTGAGCCTTTTGCCTAAGTGAACTCTTTTGAGTCTTCTAGTCTTCTGTACGAATGAAGAATGTTAAATTATCAATAAATTCAGTCTTATACAAGTTCATGATAATATTAATAAGTATGTAATTTTGCCGAAGTAGCATAGATAAGTAACTTTGTAATAGATAGTGATGTAATAATTTTTTGCTCGTTTTTGTATTCAATTTAAATCTCCATTAAACCCGTGCAGAGCGAGTTACTTATTGAAGAAAAAATTATTAAAAGCTTCCCTGGTTAATGATTCGAAAATAATTTTATTTAAAGCCTCCGGCTCATCTGCGGAGAGTTAGATGTTCGCATTTATCCGACAATAATTGTGGTTGTGGTGTAGTTTAGTATACCTTCATCCGCAAAGATCATTTCCATTTTCTGTACATATTAGAAAGAAACCGGTTTCCTATTAGGAAGATTGAAAATTCGGGTAGGAAATGAAAACGGAAGCCTAAAGTTCGTTGAATTGTACGTCATGATAATCTTCTGAATCATAGCAAGAGCCGGCAGCTTAGTCTACTTCTGCTTAGTATTCGGTTCTGCGAATTCTAAGTTTGCTCACTGCTAGTAGTACCGTTCTTCGTAATCATGAAGATCCGAAGTTGGAAGTAGGAATTCCATGGTTTTCCATTTGATCGGACTTATGTTTCAAACAAACAGGCAAGCTTAGAAAGGTACCACAAATATGATGCAAAGAAACTCAGTCTATGTAGTTTATAGATAGATACAGTCTAATACATTTAACTTGAATATGGAATGTGCAGCGTAACACGAGAATAAGTGACGTTCCATGTCTGTATTTTCTCATGCAAAATCCGTGCAGCGAAACACATTTTCAGCCCGTTATTCTTCCTTTGGCTATTAACCAAATAAATGTATATCCCCTCTCTCTTCTCTCTACATAATATGCACGTAGCTGTGTGTACTAAGTGGTCTTTACGGTTTATGTATGTATTGTATTTGTTAAAAGAGAAAAAGCCGGACATGGGTAGGCACATCGCAATCTTTAATCCGACAGACGGGCTTTCCTATTTATATACTTAATTGTTCAGTCGAAATTTTCTTACGTATACTATGCCGTTATTAGATGTACTTAGCATATGGAATTGAATGGGAGAATCGCTGAGAATATGTAAATATGTAATGTAGGTGAGTGATGTTCCATTTTATGTAGTCTCATCCTTTTCGTAGTCGACCCGAATAGGAGTTCGTTTGTAAAGATTTTATTCTGTTTGTTGATACCCTCATACCCTCGGTGTAGAATCTTTGGGTATTGAGTCGAGAAAAAGTGTTAGTGCAACTTCTTATGAATAATACATAAGGAAAAGTAAATAAGAAAGGAATGCCGTGGTGCAGTGGGCAATCTTGCAGTAGAGCGAAAGCAGTCCATTTCATGGATGCTTTACAAAGTTTGAGTACTTTTTGGTTCTTAGGGAAGTTGTTGAACACACAACTGTAGACTATGGATGGTTATAGTATGGCTACATTATAACAATGGCTCAGTATTCCCAATTCTCGGCACTGACAAGACTAGTATTATTATGTATGTATACTAGAGACACGCGAAAACATATTTTCACTAATGCTACTGCCATAGACAATCAAAACCCCGTAATAATGTTGTTGCATCGTGGGAGATGTCCAAACCTTGTTCTCCAGTATTTCTTTTTGTAGTTTAAGTATGACCAATAATTCTCTTTACCTTGTCCTTTTTCTGGGGTAGTGGGGACATTATGTGCAATGCATTTGAGTTTGTGTAGATTAATGTGTAAAATTTCTGTATTGGTTTGTTTGCAGGACGATTTCTTGCTGCGACATTACGACAAAGGACCTTGCAAGAATAAATTAGGACACTCTCGAGCTTCAGTAGTTTGGCATCGAGCTCAAGTTATTGGAATATTTGCCGGTTTCGGTGTGCTGGTTTTATTGGCTTCACCGCTGCTGATTTTAGCTGCTCCTTGTCTCTTGTGCTGTCGATGTCGGTACTGTGCCAACAAACTGGATCCTGATGAATCTCCGGTTCCAGTGTAAACATCTAATCTAAAATCTATCAGTTTGTCCGACTTTGTACAGGAAGGAAGCTACAAGAACCTTGAGTCAAGTCAAATACCTCTAGTTTCTATAATTTAGTTAAAGTTTAAAGTAAACAATCTCTTCTGTCGTGTTCGACTATATTTACTACATTACATACGCTGCGACTGTACAAGTTGCATTGCGACATGAAAACAAAGTTTAATCTTTTTCCCTTGAGTGTTTCAGCAAGCCGAATGTCATCTTCTATTTGTTTGTTTGTCGCGTAGCTTTCTTGTCAGGGTAAACAGATTTCTCTTTGTGTCAAGTTTTACTTACTCTGTCAATTAATTTATTTTGGTTTTACTTTATTCTTTAGCTATTCCCTTTATAACTGAGTCTCTGCTGCAAACAGTCATTCTTATGCAGTCAGTTCAAGTATAGGTAAGCTGTCTATTTTCTAAAAGCCTAAAAGTATCTATCATTTACGTAAGGTACTTACATAGATTGGTAGATATATATTTAATCAAACTATATTTAAAAACAATTACGCTAACAAGGAGTTTGTGCACTCATTTTTATTGGCAATTTGGAACTTACCATCTTGAGAATAAAGAAATTAATGAGTTTACCATTTGGTGTGTCATATTGTGATTACTGACTCACCATCTCGCAAGCCAGTACTACCTATTTACTATTACTATGTTAGTGTTACGTAATAGTATGTAGTTGATTTGATATACAAAGAGATAAGTAGCGTATTGTTGTTTATAGTAATGGCAGAAAATGTATAACAGTAAGTGAATACAATGTCTAGAATAAATTGTTTGTACCTAGTTTGTAAGGCAAGATATATTTATTTCATTGATTAGCAATGGAGCGACAGCACTGTAGTAAATGTGATGTAAATAGATTACAATATCCTTGTGGATAAAAGCTTAATTAATCGTGATGTATCGTATAGTTTTACGTATTGTTAGTATGTAGAAGATTATTAGAAGTAGGTAGGTATTGCTGAATACAAGCAGATTTACTTAATTTACGATGTATTCGTTTCTAGGTTAAGTTTGTAGAGTACCTACCTACTAATGTATTACTACCGGAAAACGGTTTAATATAATTAACGATTAACGTACCGTTGACCGTGCGTATTATTGTAGATTGATAAAATACTTACATTACATCGTTATTTAATTATTCGTTCGCAACGCAGCGTACAAATTACATGACCAATTAACTGAAAACTGAACTAAAATCTTTACATATTGCATACATACCTATATACTATTAAATAGTAAGTTATATTATACTGTTCGTTTTTGTGTAAACGATTGTCATTTAATATGTATTAATTAGCCCAATGCTAAAGTCTCCTTGTCTGTTCAAATGTTTTATGTGAATGACAACTGACAAGTCGTTCGCTTGCAGCGTTTAATTAGGTTGAGTGTCAATTTACAAAATTGTGTGTGTACCCAGTATACCTATATGTACATTGGACAGTTTATCTTTATTTGTATAGCGAAGTAAGATATTTCAGAGATGAAGTGTTTTGTATTTGCCTAAAGGCAGGAAGCAGTGTATCTTATACACCGATAGCGTAAGCATACTCATTTAATTTGATGTCTGTTTTTACTATGGCGTGTATGAGTACATGGGCATAACATTCTTTTTGATTCCGCATTCGAGAATAATGTAGTAGTTTGTAGTTTAATAAATGTAATTACCGTGAACTAAGATTTCTGTTTGATAAGTAATGAAAGTTAAAAGTTAACCTGATGAATTGCTTGATGTGATATCTGTACAGTTGGAAACACTGTATAGAACTTTACTTATTATTATTGTACCACTTGTATGTATAAAATGTCTTGGTACTTAACACATTAAAGAAAAGTCAACATTTCAACATAGCAGCGTCAATTGACTCGAACCTTGTTAAGGCAGTGTTGTTAAGTACCCTCGCAGTCTTATACGATAAGTGTCAATTTTAATTAAATATACTACATGCGCTCTTGCTGGTATCACACGGGTAAAGAAGAATGCAATGCAGAATAGGAATTAGTTGACGCATGTCATTTAGGATATCCGAATGCTTGTCAGTGCAATGCGGTAACATATTCGATATTACGACCTGTACGCATATATCACAAGATGAAAAGTGGTTTATATTATACAATGTGACATGAATACATAAGTTTGTTTGTAAAGTTAAATAAAATCTCATCACCATTTTTCAATCCAGTTTTAATTTTATAATTTTCATTTTTTGCACATAAGATTTACTTGAAATTGGAGGTGTGAATAATTTACTATTTTCATTATCCAAGTGAAGTTTTTTATTTCACACTCTCATTTACACATCTCAATAATCCATGGCATATCTACTTGTTTATGGGTTTATTTGCAATTGTGGGTATGTGCTACCATATCTTAATGATTTTAAACTTCGCCTTTAAGGATTTCGTTGTTGGTGGGACTTTATCCTATATTGTTAAGAAGGAGTGCAGTGACATGCGAAAGCTAATATATTTAGTCATTTATTTTTGGTCAATGTGATGATGACTGATGAGATGACCAACGGTCGAATTCAATAGGCATATTTGTACACAACAAAGTAAAGAAATCTGCAAAATGCTTGTTCTACCCATAGATTTATGAAACTTCCGGGTAGATATTATGTATTATAAAATTCGGATTCGTAAAATTCGGATTAATCTCTATGATAGGTCATAAATTCAGTGATCAATCAACTCTGACTTATTGCCTTCATTTCTATTCTATCTATAAACGCAGCGTCTAAGTAACTAAATAGGTTGAAAAGACTACAATGATTTTAATATTTAGGTTTACCAATACCATACGTAGTTTACGTATCTATATATCTACATCAATGTATCTAAATATTTTATTTTTTGTGTCGGAAGGTAATGTCCAGGCAGGTTCATTTTACTATTGTAGAAGACAGCTCTGACAAACACAGCATTAATTAAAACCATACCTTTATTGCGATTGGGAAGTGTGCAACGAATAAGGATAACGGATTATCAGCTTTGAGTATAGACAGTACAATTTGTAGTAATGTAATACTACCATCTGTATCATATTGCTCCACTCAGTCGGAGCTTCACTTGATTTATCACGCTGGTGTACGGTGTACGGAATTGAAGACTAAAATTGTAGTGACCTAATTTTGGGTCCAATTGCCTTTTTGGAATGCACAGATGTATTCCTGTATTTGACAATATTATGACATGACCCTTCGCATTTCACTGTGAGTGACTCTCAATGTTATAGCGTTAGTGGATGCCTTGCATGCTTGTCAGGTAAATATTTTTTGAAAATATCTACGTGTCATATTCCACTGTCCACTACGTGTTGGATTTTGAGCAAATGTAGAGATACTATATAGATGTACACGGTTCACCGTTTTATTATATCTTTCTCTATTTGCCTCGATTTTATGGAGTGCTGAAATTGAGAGTCCTCTTCCTCTCTAATAGTAATAAAATAATATTATAAAAGTACCTGCACTCGAAAAGTGGGTCATCCATCAGCGGAGATAGCGAAATGTTAGTTGCACAAAGCTTTAGTGTCCCATTGGAATGCAAAGATATAAAACCTTTGGTCATCCACTTTATATCACCAATTCACCATGCGAGGATGAGGATTTTTGTGTAGTGGACCTAAAGTTGAGATATGGGCTATTTACCCTTATTTTCAGTAATTTATCCAAACAATTTCAATTAGCTCTAGCATAGTTTAGTTAGGCTGGTGTACTATAATAAAAGATAAAAGACATCGGTTATACCGGGGACTCTCAACGTTATTTAGATACGAATTCTACTATAGAAGTCCCTTTCACAAAATTATAACCTATATCTACTCAACATAACGAGTGAACATTTACTTAAAAAGATGCAGAAATGGAATATAAGGGGCAATGCAGTTGAATCCGATTTCAGTGAGATATGGGCTATTTACCCTTATTTTCAGTAATTTATCCAAACAATTTCAATTAGCTCTAGCATAGCGTAGTTAGGCTGGTGTACTATAATAAAAGATAAAAGACATCGGTTGTTGTATACCGGGGGCTCTCAACGTTATTTAGATACGAATTCTACTATAGAACTTCCTTTCACAAAATTGTAACCTATATCTACTCAACATAACGAGTGAACATTTACTTAAAAAGATGCAGAAATGGAATATAAGGGGCAATGCAGTTGAATCCGATTTCAGGAACTATTAACAACACTTCATTGAAAAGTGGTTTATGCAGCCAGATTCAGCTTTTAGGGTGTACTAATGCATTGTGGAAAATGTATTGACTGAGTTTTATCGACCCTCTCTGTATTCCTGCCAGTAATAAATGGAATGCAGGTCCTTTCACATAATATGGTTTAGATTGGAGCATTGCGATCGATTTAAACAACAAATATAATACCTGGGCATTTTTTCGTCTCAAGGATTCTCTCTCACTTCGGTTTCAAAACGATGAAATTTATTTTAATTATAGAGTCCAAGAGAGTAATTATAATTAAAGCCATCAGTTGGCCATGTATATTACAGAATACTATCAGCTCAAAAGTTTTAGTGCTCTGTCTGACTACTATAAAGGACTAGGAGTGGGTATGCAAATATATTCCTGTAAGTATGAGTAGGAGAATATACTAATTGAAATATCTGGCGTGATGGGATTTGTGTGGTTTTATCGATTGATAATTGAGTTTTACTGTGAGCTAGAACTCGCAATATCCATTACACCATAAAAATACCCTACGTTTATATTATTATTTTTAGCTCCGATCTAAGCAGCCCGGGTATGTGGTAGTTATCAGGTAGAAATTACACAATTAAATGACATTTGACTGAAGTAAGTTGAGTATATTATGAATTTTATAAAAGCCTTACTAGGAAACTAGTTTTTGCGTGGGTAGCTATTCCTTTACTTAAAACGTCAAGGGCAATAGTACAGTAAGTAGATCTGTAGATTCTACTATCGTCCTTGTCAGAGGACTGTAAAGAGTCTGTGAAAGAGAACTTCAATGAGATCAAATGCGTAATAAAATACAAAACTTAATTACACAATTAAATGACATTTGACTGAAGTAAGTTGAGTATATTATGAATTTTATAAAAGCCTTACTAGGAAACAGAAAAGTTAATTAGTTTTTGCGTGGGTAGCTATTATTCCTTTACTTAAAACGTCACGGGCGATAGTACAGTAGGTAGATCTGTAGATTCTACTATCGTCCTTGTCAGAGGACTGTAAAGAGTCTGTGAAAGAGAACTTCAATGAGATCAAATGCGTAATAAAATACAAAACTGAAACTGAGCATGTGGTAAATTGTGAACAATAACTCATTCAATATATACTTAGAGAACTTCTGTGTGATCTGATATGTAGTAATTCAATCTATTTCGTATCTGCAGAATCCTTAGAACTCTGGGTAGGAAATAAACTTAAGTTGTAGCTAGCAGCACATTTATATTTATTTTATTCGATTGGATATGAAAGTCCGTGCGAACTAAGTTGGTTAGAGAAATCAAATTGTATTCATGTCATGTCCAAAATGTAAACCCCAGTGGAAAAGCATCTCTTTACTAATGCATGAAGGGTATTCTTTCACTGATGAGAGACGTAATGAACTTCTCTCACTCTATACATTTAACAAGGTAATGGCATTATGGCATTTATTGCAAAAGTTTTATTCTGGGAGGAGAGTATACTTATGAACTAAATAGACACATATTTATAATTGCGGTCTATTTTCGGGGAATATAAAATTAGTCTAATAAACAGTCCGACAATTAATGCTACTGTTTTCATGACCGCGTGTCACTGAACTAACAATTTAATTATACTGGTAAACTTGCAAATATGTTTGTCCTAAATCCTTTCCCTTATGCATATTTATATGAACTATTTTGATATGACCACAGGAGACACTAAACGAAATCAAACCAAACCAAGGGACCACCTAAATTGGAGTTGGTGTTATTAACATCAGAATTAGAAGTAATAGTAAGACGGGTAAATGGGAAAAGTTTGCTACTATGTCTTCCGGTTCCCTAACATGACACTTTGCTTTGCTCTTGTCTTGATAAATTATTACATTTTCGTTTTGGCTTTATTCTTGAAGCTTCGTGTGCTTAAGTATACTGTGATCAAAGGAACTTCTCTTATACGTCCTGCGTATAAAGTGTGAGTGTTAATACCGCATACCTACTTACATGTTGAATGTGTACGTGCCTTCATCTTTCAGTGTAGGTTCTATCTCAGCTTGGCCCCTGTCTTGATTCATCCTGTATCTCTTATTTTCATCTTGTACTTGTCTAGAATCTCTACATAGTCTCTCATTGTACTGGTTTCTACAGTCTCTGAATAGCGCATTTGTAATATTCCTAGACCTTACTTACACTAAATCCCTCTCAGTAGAAAATGGCAGTATTAAAAGAAAGAACGCGATGGAAGCCAATATATAAAAAGAATTGCTACGTAAATAGCAGGCAGTCAAGTCAAAGTCTTTTCCCATTTTCTCCGCTGTCCTATCCTACTTATTCATCTTCTTTTTGGTAATTTCGAGTTTGGGCACTCCATTCACTCAAGATCACTCCGCAACTTTTGGTAAAATGAAAGCCAAGTCAGTAGTACATATATCATCGCCTGCTAGTTACATACCTAAATGTAATAACACATTGAAGGGTATATACTTATAGTAAAGTACATCACACCTATATTCCTGTTTTTACTTACATACGTAGGTCCTGGCTTGAGTGGACATGTCAGGGTCTTGAAAAATGGGTCGATTTTAAATGTCGGCTGGGTTAAAATCCCTTTCCCTAAGACAATTGTGCGAAATGTACAATAGAGGATGCAAATTAGGAATATGTAATTGGATGACTTAACAAGGTTGATACCTTACTCAATATTGGCAATTAAATTCCCAAGGGACTTTAACGTATGGTTAAACAAGCTAATAAATTAATAACAGTAATATCTGAGTAATATCATTAACTTAGTAATCACTAACCCAGTTCTTTACTTCTCTGACTTTATTGGAACTAGGTGTGGTACAAGTTAAAGAAAATTAATACTTATCATTCACAGGTTGGTTTGATTATAGTCTCGGTTGTGAACAAACTGGGGATCCAACAGACCCACGACAGACATTTTCCTTGTAGACAAAAAATGCAACGGGTACTGATTTCTTACCCGTCACTATATAGTTGAGCATTTGGAGCCATTGTGCACTGTAAGTAGTAAAGCTAA
>JABASH010001837.1:0-23483 GCA_019776445.1 Tomocerus maximus | reverse complement strand
TGAGGAATTCTAAAAATGCACGGTTAGCCACAGAGTTGTAAGAGTTTAACTGGAGGAGCGTGAATGGTAATAGAGTAGAGGTTGACAAGACAATTTCTCTATTGAGTCCAGAGTATAGTTGAATGAGAAAATAAAACGCATGTGCCTCTGTGTATTAATATTCAAAAGTCTCGTGCAATTTACATGGATGTCTTGTGGAAACGGTTGGGAGTCTTTTCTTTAGATCCTACTGCATCGAGTGACATAATAATATAAGATCGTCATAAAGTAATGTCAGAGTAAGACAAGTTTTTCTCGTTGCAGGATTTCTTGCACGACACATAATATCTAATTCGAGTGTATTGTGTATAATGTGATGTGTAACTTAATAAGCATGAAGGGGTCACATAGTAGAATGATTATGATATGATGCTGTGCAAGATAATGTATGTACAAACAGTTCTTCTTAAGCTAACAACATATATTAGAGAGAATAATGAATTCGTGTTCATGAATTGAATAGGAGTGCATTAAACCGTGGTGACACTGACATTGATATTATGAATATATGTGTCTTTTGCATTGTATGCACTTGTTAAGAGCAATAACGAGTAGATAACTCTTCGTAACAGTTTTTCGGTATTTACTTTCAACCCGTATCAAACAGGGATCTAACAGTTGCAAGATAAATAGATACACTCTCCTATAAACTACAAGGATGGGGAAGATTTCTTCAGGCAAACATTCGGCGAATCTTTAACTAACCACTAACCACATGTATAATGTATTTTGTCGTTTTTCCTAAAGGTAAAAATTCTGCGTACATTTCCCCTACGAGATTTACAAGAATGTAATTTACAATTGTTGGCTTTACTCACAGAATTCTCGGGCATACTCTTAATTCAAGTTTGTAAATGCAAATACGACAAGATTTATTAATCTCAAGATAGTCGCCTATTTGTTTTCCTTGTGTTGAAAGAGTAGAATGTGGTTTGCTTTGGTTTCGATTACTTTGCCTCCAGTTGGGCCGTAGTGATTGTTGAGTTCCGAGCACTTGAACCTTTCTTCACATCAACGCTCGCTACACATATTCCCCATTATTATCTGATTCTGGCATCATCGGCCAAAACTTGACTAAAACACCAAACTAAACCACATAAAACTGTACAGCACACAATACGGAATACGGAGCACAGTGATTTATCACTTCTCTATCCTGTCATGCGAATCTTGTTCTTAAGTGATACGATAAGTATTAGACTCTAAGCTAAAGGATTACTTCAAAATGAATCACATCAAAACACAATCCAAACAATGGCATTAAATGAGCAGAATTTATTACTTTGATATCAAACAACTGACTCACCATAATCATTCCGAGGCTTTTAACTATTCGATGATTTTTTCTGCATTCATCTACTGATTACCACAAACTAAAGAAATACAGTCTTTTTTAGTCAATACTAATAACCAACTCATAAACAAAGATCATTTGCATTTTTTTTAAATTACCTACTCAGATGCAATTTAGAACAGTTTCCGAGGGACCAATAATTAAGTTAATATACAATGTTCCAGATTGTTCGCACGATGATCATTCCTACAAATAGCTATGTAACGACTGTAATATTATATGTTTGAGTTTAGTTGAATGTGCATAACTATTCTAAAAGAAATACATCTGTGAAAAGCATAATAATTTTCCTGGAAAATGTTGGGGAGATAAATCCGAAAATCTAATCGGGAGGTATACAGCAGTCAAATGAAATCAATGGTATAGTAGTCATTGGAATAAACAAGAGATGCAGAGAGAGAAAAGCTCATAAATTCAACAGGGTATTAAGATAGCCTTTTAAAGACAAAAGGATTGTGCCTGATGGTGCATTAGACTGAAAGATGCAGCCCAAAATTCACATTATGTCTCCTGAGTGTACTAGTGTGCATAATTTTATGGATGTGGAAAGGTAGAATTGAATTGAAGACTGGCAAACCTACATTATAAAGTGGAGAATATAAATGTTTAATGTATATAATCATTTTATGGTGTGCTGTGTGGTAATGTTAAACCTCCCAATATTGCCATAAAGAACGGGATGAATGAAATCAAACCAAGTTTTATGAGTGCGTTAGAATATATGGTTGGAAATTGAAAGAAAATCTATGGTAAGGAAGATCAGATAGATTTTTTGACACACGTCCAGCTCAATTTAAATTTTGTAAAGGGCAATATTGGCGTTGGCAGCCCTATTCTCTCACTTATCTCGTGAACAAGTCCTTAAAATTCAATTGAAATAACGCCATGACGTCTGACTATTCATTTGCATGGGAGTACAAGTGTTGAATGCTTCGTTTAGTGTTAACTTTGGATTTACAAGTTCCTACAGATACGACAGAAATCAAAGGGTTACATTGAACTTCCAAGATAGAAGTCGAGTCAATCTATAATTGAATGACTGGGAGGATAAAAGAGGCGTGAAAATGATAATACTTTACATCTCGACAGAAAAAGGGCAGGAAATAAATGTGTACGCACAGATACACCTTTTTTGTCTTACAATTACAGAAAAGCAGGAAACTGCCAAAAAGGTTACATTGAAAAGGGTACGAAAAAATGCAGAAATTGGGAAATCTTTGGTCTGAATATTCCATCGCGTAAATTCAGGTAACAAAGTTACCGGTTCTGCATTAGGAATTTTCACCGAGAGAGCTACTTAGGGTTGACACAGGAAATTAACAATAAAAGCTCATCTTCGTCTTGCTTCACTACCTTTTCAATGCACTTTCTTCCTTCCCTCAAGGGTTAGCTTTCCCATTAAATAGCGTATAGTGTTACCTAAAGGCACTTTTACATAGTTTTCCTTACTACCGCCTCCTATCACTCTTCTTTTCTCTTTGTGCCTTCTTTTCACTTCAAAACACAAACCGTTGCATTATTGCATGACTTGTCTACTCACGAGAGAAATTTGATTTCGCCCTTCCAGCTACTTTGACAGAATTCAATTTCTGGGCTTATTCGATTTTCTCCGTAAATGAATGTAATGTGACAGAGGGAGAAAGCTCCGCTATTAATTCTTAAATTCATTTCAATCCTTTGAATGCTTTTAGTACAGGCACTCACGAATTATATCACACACTACCCTTAAAATAAAGCGTTTATTACCAATCTAATTCTATTTCTTATTAGTCCAGCCTAGATTCTCCAACCAATTAATGCACATCTAATAACTATAAGCGTAATAGACTAAGTACACTAATTTGCATACACTAAGTACTTCGTAAACTAAATGTTCACTATTTATTGACTATCATGATTTCGCAAAAAGTAGGTACACTAATTGCAAATATAAAATGCTCAATCTAAAGAAAGACTTCGTTCATTTTAGAAATAAAATGGTAGTAATTTTTATTTAAACTACTTACATTATGGAGATTGTAGTCTCCAATATTTCAAAACCTCAAATTAATAATGAAATAGATAATTTTGGCATACCTACAGAATTAGAGCGTTGATAACCTGAGAATTCCCTTATTTTCCTGTCAGGTTCTCATCAGTCAAATTGCAAACACACATGAGATTCACATCGCCGCCACAATAGTCTGAATGGAGTGAACTATTAGCAGAAGGTAACGAGAGAGCTGAGGGGAAAACGGAAATTTGCTGTCTACGCATCAAATCAACGTCTTGTCTAACTTGTCTATGTAGAGCTAAGGATCTCTGGCGACTGTTTTCTAGAAATACATTCTAGTATGTATTAGTATATGATCCTTAAGAAAAGGGTCTTCTGCATGTCCACCAAGTTTTTCCGTAATTGAAGCAATCACAAAGAAAATTGCCTCGTGTCACATGGAACGTTTTTACGAAAGCAGAATAGGAGGATTACATTCTTAAGAGTACAAAGGTCTATGTCTTTTCGTTTACCTAAATCGTCGGCAATAGAAGAACCACATACAGACACGTACTGCGTAGACATAACATTCTATTTGTCTGCCAAGCACAAAACTCTGACCATTTCTAATAATGCCCACCGCACAACGGAACGCACTCTTTCATTCCAGAGTGCAGAAATAAGAAAAGTCCAATAAGTCTTATACAAACACAAATAACATCCTTCTAGACCTAACACGATAGAAACAAATTGGATGCTATATATTCCTCATTGATTATAGTCTAGCTGGTGCGTATAGAATATCATCTGCCTAACTTAATCTACTACCTAGTCCTGTATATTATCTTGTGCAACGCACTTAAGAAACCTTGTTACTATTTGTACAGTTAAGTACTTTGTATACATTAGCATTAGCCAGGAGCCAAGCCATATACAAACCATCTTATAACTAAACTGACAAACACAGTCCAATCAGCTTACTTGTACTTACAATACACCAACTGTCTACTGCATCATATAATATTAACTTTATGCGCCATAATAATACATTTCTAGTGCGTGCATTCTTAGATAATATTGTATTACTGTACCACAAACGACAAAAACGACAATGAGCTACAGAGCAGAGGAATATTGACGAATACAAAACTTGACTCATCCTACCTGCCTAGCAATCGATTTTTGCATGCTACCCTTTTCAGTTGTCAGTTGCTTTCACTGTTTCATGTTGTTAATTCTTATCGTAAAAGCATATATACATTATGTATAGGGAATTGCAAAATAAACACGGGCATAATCCATATCCCCTAAAAATTTATTCCGCATTATCCGCATGCAAAAAACATATTTGCGCAAGGCATAGTAATTGATTTCTGTTCTAGATATACCTAACAACAAAATTTTTGGTATTAAAAAAGTAATATAGGTTTATCATAACAAATAACTATCCCCCCAATTCTTAAGTCACCATACTCTGCCTGATTCAAACTAGAAGATAAAAGTTTGGGCTTTAGTTTGCAATTAGTACTTAGTAGGTACGTACATGGTTTGAGCAGTGCTTAGTTTATAACTTCAAATTAATTTGAACACTTAGTACAATGATTTGTAAAATGTTTGTGTGATAAGCTAGGCTGTGTGTGTAAGTATGGAGGATGTAATGCAAAGGGTAAATAATTGTTTTTCCGCAGATATGAGAAGTTTTAGTAGATGCATGCACATTGGTGTCGCTGTCGCCTCGTAAATTTCACACGATTACAAGTGCAAAAAAAGTTGGAAAGAATTGTGTGTACGTTGTGTTATCACTGGGAGAGTATCTGTAGTTAAGCAAAGTTAAGTAAAGAAAGAAAGAGTCTGAAAAGGAAATGGATTCCATATATTAGTGGCTGTGATGTGAGTTGGTTGTGTAAAGACGAGTTAGGAAGCTCGGCTAGCCTTTTAGAATTAAAATTAATGATATCTAGAGAGACAGAGCAAATGCTAATGTATTTACATTACATAAGGCACGGATCTTAATGTACGTGTATCTAGAAAATGAGAAAAGCAAAAGTAAACTACATAAATGGGAAGTAGTTGGAGTTTATACCTCTGTGGTGTTCTCCATCCACCTACGTATGTATATATATTCAAATGTGTAGCTACAGATTACCTAAGTGCATTATGTGCAAACCGAGTGCGTATCTTTATTCCAATGGACTCCTATGATACTTTTATACCTAATGCACTTTAGCTTCAGCTCTAATCTAAACGAAAGTATATTTCCAATTGCTATTTGCTCGGGTCTCTATCGAACTTGCAATTTAAGCTAAGCAAGACAAAACATTTGTTATTAGAGTAGTCTTCGTAGTCCATTACATAGAGACAGTGTATCCCAGCGGGCTGTCTTTCTACAACTCTAAACCGAATCATTCGACTGCGACTAACGAGTTTCTATTTGAAAATTAATTGAGCGTCAAGTCAAACCTACTACTACCTACTACACTTATACTACACAATCACAACATTCCTATACACTATAACCGTTTAACTACACAGTTACAGAAAATACATCCATACATATACATAAGAGGTGTAAACATCATCGCAAAACAGAACTTCTTTTATTTCATCCTAAATGTTTATTACTTTTTTCACAAGTTACTCCCAGTCACTTTCTGTGCATGTACGAACTTTTCCACTATTCTAATTCGCCCATTTCTTATGTATCTCCTCAAAGCAATATGTGCAATCTGAATGCAAATGGATTTCATTTGCTTTTCGCAGCTCAACAAAAATATCTGCTTTATATTAGTCTACTTAGGTAAACCCATTTGCAACAACAAAATGGGAGCCATTCAATTTGTAGAACAAACTTCAGCCATTCTAAACCTGTATACATACTTCAAGTTCTTGAACAGAATTTCAAATATACACTTGCTACAGTGTTTTGCTAACAGCAGCATCAAGTTTGATGGGCTTTTGCCGACTTATTTGCTTCTGTCTTGATATTGAGGATGATTTATTATTGCAGAGCTTTTATTCGGTAACTGATCCTGCTAATTAATAACTCTAGGAGGATTTATGAATTATTTTATGCTACTAAGCATTGTGCAGTTAAGAATATCCAAATGCTACGGAATGATTGAAGGGAATAGGGATTGAATGTACTAGGAAATAATTTTATCTTAACAATACAGGATTTTCTTAGAATCTTACCCTTATGTCTTAGCATGTTTAGACGATGACAGTGATTTAAGTACTTAGAAGGATCTGCAACATTCCAGAATGATTTGCAAACTTATTCTTGAACACACTAAGTTAACGAAACACAGAAATAGTTTTCGAAAGATTATGAATGCCAACGTAAAAAATAGTGCACATTAACAGAAACAGAGTTCGCCGTGCGTAGTGTTTACACTTACATTTTTCGTTGACACATTTCCCTAAGATAAACAAGTGTAGTCTCGCATTACAAACTTTAGCGTACGAATGACGATGTAAAATTTCAGAGGTTTGGTTAAGCTTTATCAACACAGAGTAATAATTACTTCACTAAAGAACCGCTCTGCTTTGTATAACTTTGCTTTTATCCTTGAAAGAAAATCTTGTCACACCACACACTTAGTTCAACAGCAGACTATTTTGAAGTACACTCGCTAATGGTAGCACTGAAAAGCAAGAAACATGAAAATATAATAATTCTGATATGTATAGCTGCTTAGCATGGTTACATATCATAAGTGTATTCCAAGGCAGTTAAATAGTGTAATTTATCACGAAAATGGAGTAAAAGACAAGAAATGTGAGTAACGGTTTATTTAGATAATCTAGATGTATCCGATTTCAAGCTGATTCACAGATGAGACTATGCGTAGTTAATGTGAGTACATTCGGAGTTTTGAGAAGCCCATGAGGAATAAAAGCCACGAACCACGAAGGAAGCGAAAACAGCCGCATGGAAGTGAAAGACAAGACCGACGAGTTGCTTTCGTGGCGAAAGCCTCCCTACGACTGAACTAAACTGAAACTGACTGAAGACCAAACAACCAACTCGAGAACCCCTCTCGTCTAGTCTCATAGTTCACTTTGAATATCGAAACTTTTGGGCTACAGTTAACTTTGCTCTCCCCATGATAAGCTCTGCGGTTGTATTTACATGGTTTTTACCGATACACACACCGTGCAAGGCGAGAAAACCGAACTCCAAGGATTCTAAACTACATTTTTCTGCAATAAATACAAGTGCTTAGTGTCAGTCACGTAGCTCTGTAAATTGCAAACTATATTTACCTACTAGCTCCACGATAATGTCAGATATCAATCTACCTTACGACAAATTGCTCTTCCAAACTGAAAGAAAACCGCTATCTTTTATTAAATTGCTCCGAAATTACCATAAACGATGCGAAAATATAAATCTTGAGCGTGTAAACATTTCAAACCGCAGATAAGGTCATCACGAGGAATCTGTCTGAAAATTATGTACGTTTTAAACCCGCGTGAATGTTGGGGACAAGGAAGCCGCATGAACGACACGGAGTTGGTTTTCTCGTTTTCCTTCGATTCTTGTTGAATTTAGTTTAGACAGCTTGCACTCACTCACTCATAATATCCCATCACAATCAGTTCACTCGTTCCGAATTTTAAAGAGAAGATGTTTGACGCTTGAGTCAAATATTTCGTGGACCCCCCTGCGACTCAGTCCGGTTCTCTTCTCTCACTCTCCCCAACCCAAAAGCAATTCAACTCACACTTTAAACTTTAACTTACATAACTATTGCTGTGAGACGAGTGAGCCGGGAACGCGACTCTTTATTTCTGAGGACCGCATCTCCAAATCTCAACCTAAGAGCAACAACTTTCAGTTTAGAATGAAGAAAAATACACACCCCAGCTATAACTATACTTAAATACACACGGTGACTCACAACATTAGGTGTCTATTGTATATTTGTGCTAACAAACTTCTTTTTCAAGTGTTTTCAAAATTGAGTTCTCTTTTCCTTAACATTTCGGAATGAATCATCGACTCTTCAGTGATATTGTAGGTATATACTAACTAATAACTGTTGCAGAGAACCCGACGAAGCGGACTACTTAACTCAAGTGTTTAAACTTTCGTTTTATCCATTTTCCAATGGATTGGAGGTTCAACTCTGAACAAAGGATAATTTATAAAGTCCTTTTGAGTATATTATGAATGAGTGAAGTGTTATGTCATATGTTTGTGGTAGTATGCATGCATAATATAGATTAGCGCATTAGAATATGGTACGGTAGTCAATGTGCTGATTAGAAAATGGATTACTGATTTTCCGGTCGTACTACTTACTTAAAGTATTATGTAATACCCAAACACATCCACTGCAACCAATCCATCATGCTTTCTGTCAGTTAAAAGCGATTTGTCTTATACTGTCTATATTTTCTGTTACGATATTCGATCTACTTTGCCTAATGCAAGAAAATAATTTTCTCCCTGCATTGTGCAACTGTTAGTAAATGTAAGGATATTTTTAAGTTCCCTTCGGTTGACTGAGGATTAGTCGTCTTTAGTTTTGGTGTGGCTTTTTGATTCGTGTGACTGTAATCTAAAGATTTTGATACACACCACAGAGAAGTTGTACAATTCTCATTTCCAACGGGTGGATGCCAAAGAAATTATTTGATTAATTTGAGTTGCGTAAAAGAAGTGGTAGCTAGCTGGACGGAATTCTTGTTTTTAATCAAATGCAAGGAGTATCACAACAATAGGTCTAAGAACAAAACGTATGACATCAGTTCAGTAGACAAGACACTCAGCATTTGCTCGTGTAAAACTAGGATTCCCCCCTCTCCATAAAATTGAGCTTGTCTGTCAAGCACAAAGCCACATTTTCCATGTCACTGTCTCTAAGTCTGTTTACACACGGATGCTGAAAGCAATCTAAAACTTTCAACACCACTATCTGTTCTCTAACTCTAGGCAGGATAGTAATGTACAGAAATTCAGTTTGACTACTTACTGCAAGATATTAGCATCTCCCTTTCGTCTCAACTTTGATTTTGTTTTTCTTTTAAAGCTACACTTCACTTTTATTTTCCAGTCCTGTATCTAAGAGTCACACTTTATAGAGACTATTTCTATCCTACTACAGCTACACACGTGCAGACATGCGATTCTAGTGGCCAAATTGCATAAGTGTTTCCTTCAGCCCAAATTCATAAATCTACTCTGGTGAAACCAATAGTACTTTCAACTTTGGGAATGGAATAAGTAATACTATTATGAGACCATGTCATTTTATGACACTTTCTTAGCGAAAGAAAATAAATTTCTTCCACAGCCAAACTTTTATTTTCACTCCATTGCCTTGTTTATTGCTTAATACAGAGGAGAGATTCAATGACACTGTTTTATATCCCTGAATTAGCGCAATGGGCTTTGGATTCGCTCGTTCGTGGATTCTGGCTACTAACAAATGGAGAAAAGAGGGTGGATGTGGATCTGCAACTCGATTCCTTTGACTTTGGGTCCGCTACTACTCCGTCTCATTTTACAACTCACAGTCAACTTGGAATTGTTTTATTTACGACAGTTCTGCATATAGTACCGAGTTGGTAGAGTTATATATACAGACGACAAAATTCAACCAAAAGAGAAATGCATTATTGCAACGATTTGAATCAGAGTGTAACATCGTATTACAATGCATAGATACGAATGATATAAAGAATGAAACCTGAGCATAAATGCATAGAATATCCATACTAGAATGCATTTATATTACACAATAGCCAGATAACTACATCGTAACACAAAAGACACACGAAATGAACAGAAATTACTCCTCGTAAATCCTGAACAGTGTCATTTTGTTGTTTTACGACTTGTTTCCGGCTCCATTACATTACGATTTCCTTCTTTTCCCTATTAAAATGACGCTATTACTTATTTTCTGTTATGCTATCTGTCAAGAGTACAAAAAGGTACTTTGACTATGACTCAATTCACTACAATTGGGAATTTCGCAATCATTTCGGCAATTTTTTATCCACGAGTTATTTTGTACATCTTATTTATGTCATGGGGAATGACAATAATTTCTCTAATGCTACAACCACAATAAAATTTAATCCACCTGCATCAGTCTAAGAATAGCAAAAATATCCTCTTCAAGAAATTTTTCATTTGGAATAAATCAGCGTAGACAATACAGACAATAATATTATTTCTCGTTATAGTAGGTTAGAAATGTCCCAAACCAAATTATGCTCACTTTATGTTCTGTTTTAAATTAAATTATCCATCTGAGCCATTGTGTGAATGCTAAAAAAATCCTCTTCAAAAATATTTTCATTCGGCCATTACTTCAAATTATATTAATACAAGATATTATCAGCAAAATCGATGAATTTTTCCGCATAATATTATAATTTTGTTCAATTTGCAAACGATGCTCCGTAATTCTTTTTCCTCTCGATAAGTTTGGTTCTCAAAGAAGAAGAAACTTTTCGACTGCGGAAAGTTAACTCGTTCACCTCGTAGACATTATAATCAGAAAGTAGTTAGAAAAGGTCTGAAATTTTTTATACCGAATGATCCCTCTTATAGTAATATAGATTTTATATCTCGGGATAATCCTGGCAGTTCTACTAGTCGTTGTTTGTAACGATAGTCAGAATTGAGGAAAATATCGGTGATGTTGCTAAAGTTGTATCTTTGTTAAAGTGAGCTCAACTTGTCCATTTCTCTTCGGACGGACAAGGATCAGAAACTGTTTTCCTATTAACGTCACATTCACTCACTCTTTTCAACTAGATAGTGCGGGGAAGAAGAAACTCTCGTAAAATCTAACGAGAAAAGCTTTTCTTTGGAATTTGCCAGAGCAGAAATACATAAAATGTTTCCAAGAATCTTTTTTTTCCTTCTGAAATCTTTCTTGTGTTCTTTTATGTAATGTAACACATCGACTTGTAGTATTCGTGTGGCTTCAACTAAACTGACTTACACGTTAACTCCACATCAACATCAAGTTAAATGTTTTTCTTTCCTTCAACCTTTATCCATTTTGTAGCAATACGCTTTGAATTGGATGTCAATGAAATATTTCTTTGGTACCTAGTCAGTAACTAAAAAGCTAACAAACGATAGGTAAAAGTGCAACACACACACATGCACTTCAATTGTGTAAATATTTAGCCTGTACATATAGAGAAACAAGAGAAAATAAAACCTTTTATACGCATTTTCTAAAGGAAAGTCCACAAACTATACCTACTTACGACTTACAGCTACAGAAAAGAAAAATCACAAAAAATATCCAAAGAATTCCCTTATAAGTGCATACTGCAGTAGTTTGTTCCTACTCGTACATTAAGAGCTGACAATGTGTAAAATAAATAATGTCTATTGCCGATTAGTGGAACATTAAATCACGTTTTACTTTATTTTACACTGCTTCTACATAAGTAGACCTACACTTACAAAGACACAATAATCCCCATACAGCTTCGCTTTCAGTTGTAGTACTTGGGAATTCTATTCTCTTATCACAAAATCAATCTGATTACAAAGTGCCGTGTACTAAACTTGACTGCAAAGATATATCCAGGGACACTCTACGCAACCCATTGAATTTCCTGGCCATTTTCCTATTACAGGACATTCACACACAACTTGTCATACTGAACTCTTAATAAATATTTAATTTAGAACTTAACTTGCTACTCCTATCTTCACAATTTCACCGTGTGCTAAATATGGTTACTAGAATATAAAATTTTTCCTATTCGTTCAGGTAGTAGCTGGATATGTATGTTACGTATCACAAGATTAGAAAAATAACTCGTTTTAAAGAAATTCGTATTAAATTGTAGGATAATTATAGGAATTCTTCAAGAAAAGTCGAAAAATAACTTACAATGTAGATTAACTCTAGCTGTCACTTCCATTTATGTACTTAGTAGAAAGTTTGTTTCAAGTATTAATTTCACAGAAGAAATGCATCTTGTAATCTTTAGTTAATTCTTGAGTGAAGTAGTTTGTAGAATTTAATAAAGTAGTGTATAGTTTTGGGGATTGAAAGCATAGTCTGTGAGTTGAAGGATAAAGTATCAAATAACATCTTGGGAAGAAATCTGACATAAAGTAAAAAGTTTATAAACCACCTGCACTGGTTGATTCCTTTTTGAAAAAGCCTACTCATCTAGTAAGTGTGTGGGTTATGTAAAGCTGTGTACTTAGAATTTCCCAGTTGAAGATTGTATTACATTAGATCACACATCTAAAGTCAGAGTAAATGTGAAGTGCCCACAATAATATTATGAATAGTCAAATAGTGTAAAATGAAATCCCTTTCAAAAAATGATGATGAATGTTTTTGTAGGGTGGGATAGTGGATAGTTATGATAGAATCGTCTGATATTTTATGTTCAAGTTACAAGTACAAATGTGGTTGGTGCATAACTCTGTCCTAATGTAGATATAGTCTAGTTTTAAACTGTACCCTGCATGATATCTGTGGAGAGTTATTTCGTTTCATTCAGCCTGACCTGAGTTGAAGGAACGGAAAAGAGTCAAAATGTATATTATAAGTAATGGATTGACTGAGATTCTCATAAGTAACTTAAATATACAGAGACAGAGTGTTTGTGCATTCACAGCCACAGATACATTTACTTCACATAACAGGACGAAACGAAGGAAAATGTACAAACAACACAACGTGAGTCAAGAAATTTTCAACTTGTTCACATCATCCCAGACCTCACAATGTTCATAGTGGCAGGGGGTCCAAAACAAACTCTCTTCCTTCCAATATAAAATGCCATCCTTGGCTTGACTTTAATTTATCTAAACATACATCTTTACATATCGATGTAGTCAAGTCAAGCCAAACCAAATCGTCTCTCCAACTAGCATCTTCTCATAACACCAATAATGTTTTCCTTTAATGCCCATTACACGCTTATTGTTAAACATGTCAAATGAGCCATATTGTTATATTCTTTAGATCATTCACAACCTTACTCTTGTTATAGTAGAATATAGTAAATAATAGTACAAAAATGTTAACCTTGTATTTTCTCGATAAAAACCTAGAAATTCTTTATGCTAGCCAAAGAAGTGTGCTTACTCCACATTTAACTGTGTATTGTTCATAAGAATGATAGAATAGTGTACATTTAGAGACTACACTATTTGATTATTGAAATGCGATGCTTATGGAGTCGTGCTCTATGGCGTCATTGATTCATCCTACTAGATCACTGAATCTAAACGAGTTTCTTCACACATTTCCTAATCGGAACCTAAAGGGTTTGTCTTGTACTTGTTCAGACGGAATGGGTGTGCGAAGGAATTATTTGTCACACCTTTGCATACTAACGACTAAATTACTAGTTTATTTTAAAAGCTTCAGCAAATGAATCCTTCTTTGCATTTTTCAAACATGCGCCACCATCATATATACCCATTCAGTTTTTCCCATTGATGAAACTGCACTGGGGAAACTCATATGGTTTTGTCTTATAGTATAATTCTCTAGGATGTAGCCTTTGAAAATGGGAAAAGAAGATTGCCCAAATCATCACAACAGTTTTCTTACCCTTCTGCCAGAATTTAAATGAGGAAGATTCCATACTACAACCCATTACGAATATACGTAGATACGCTCTTTAGGGTTGAAGTTCATTCATTAAATACTAAACACACCACACAGTGCGTTTTCCTTACGGTACAGCCAAAAACATTATCTAATGCGAAAATTGTATACATTAGCTCTAACAACTGCTATAAAATTTTATGCAGAAATATCGTGATGCTTATTTTCAATATTACAGAGTACAACACATCAAAGTAAACACACAAAAGCATGTGACAAAGAAAGACTCATCGAGTAATTGCCAAAAATAACAAAAGAGCACTTGAACTCATTATGTTCATTAAGCTAATTGGATTAGGCAGCCGTTGTGTCAAGTGTGATGTTGCAATACTTACTTAAAATGTCTGCATAGCATAATTAGAAACATTTATACAGAGTTTAATGAGTGAATTTTTATACAGTTTACGTAGACTATGTTCCCAAATTAAAATGTGGGGGTTATTTTTTGCTGAAAGAAGACTAGAGAATATATTTTACACGTAGTATCTATTATGTGGTATGTATTGCAGTTAAACGTGTGTGTAAACGCATTAGCACCATTAAGGAGCTACAGGGAGTAGTTTGAAGTCGAAATTCTTATAAATTAAGAAATTCTGACTGTTTTCCTGAAGTAGGTAATTTAGCATAATAAGATTTTATGGGGCTACATAATGAATGTGAAAGAGGATGATTTCGACTCAAAAGCAAAGGACATAAAAGATATAGGAGGTCGTTATCAAAAATTTCAATTATAATTCTCTTTGGCTGAGTTTAACTCATTAAGTGATGATTTACGAGAGAAGAAGAAGAGTTACAGATATAATAGGATTATAAATAAAAACACGGAGTCTTTCCTGTTTCTGAACTTTTCTCAAGTGAGACTGCGAAGTGGAGGAGAGGAGAGAGAAGTGATGATGGGAATGAGAAGAGAAGAAGGCTCAAGTGTTGAATTTTTAACTACAGGTTAAAGAATAATATTAGTAAACAGTAGAAAAAGGTCAAAAGCTTTGTATAGGGAAGGAAGAATGGCTCTTTGCATAGTAGCCCTATAAATTTAAAGTCGTCTGCCTACCTGCAGCTACCATAATGTATGAGCATGAACAGATAAAAGCAAAACCTCTCCTCTCCAGGTAGTTAAAAGAGTAATAACCTGGAAATTAGGTGGACCCCACAACGAAAAGCTACATTATGTAAAGCAAAAGATAAAAAACAACTAGAGTACACAATGCCTGTGTAGTCAGCATGTAATAATTCTCAATCTGATGATGCATATTGGAAGTACGTCTGAGTACTAAGCATAGGGAGAGAGCAACAGGATCGTAAATATCCTCCGGATGCTCCTTCACATAATTATTGATGACATAGAAATGCATTTGGATATTTATTGCTGACTCTTCTCTAGGTTATGCAATTTATAACCAAATAAGGGATCGTGCTTTCATTTCTTTCCGTTTATCGCTAACCCAGATCCTCTCAGAGCATCTTTGAACATAACGCAAAAGATTCCTTATCTATTATACTACCTAAACATAAGTAGTAATAAACAATTTACTTTTCTATTTCAAGCATCCTGTGGATAGTAGGTACTCATCATGTTCCAGCAATTTGTACAAGGTTGAGACAAGCCACTGGAAATTTCAATGCACATGCCTAAATACACACGCGAGCGAAATTCGACGTTTTCTGTCCAATATTCTAAGTACTCATTGTGTTTATAATCATAGTATCCTGTCCTGACTGACTGGACCGAGCCCAAAAATTCAATGGAGTAAAGAATAACATTTTCCACGACATGCCATGACAGGCTATGGCTATGTTCATCACACTACTATTTAGACAGATACCAATAATGCATTCATACAGTGGAAAAACAACGGGAACTAGCTATTAACTACGAAATGAACGTGATATTATTTCGTTGGGAAGAAAAGTTCATTGTGATCATGCACCATAATAATCCAATTTATTTACCAAGTAATACTATTATTATATACTAATAGCTTACCCTTCTCACACAATTTTCGGATTACTCTAAAAAAACGCACGTGGAGTAACTGGCAACTTGGAAAAGGAACACTACTGGTGTACACCATACTAGCTTTTACTCCCAAACTACAAATTGTGCGAGGGAACCAACTACTAACGATAAGTGCATTTCAAGCATTATTAATAGTAAATATAAGGTACATGCACCATTTTCTACCAATAAATAAGCAACAAAATGTAAATATAGGTAGGTAGTACTTGAATATTATTACATAACAATGTGCATCCAGTAATGAATCTAATTACATATTTTGGTACACCCATCGCCATAAATATTTCCTTTAAACTCAACTATGTAAAGTCCACCTGCACCGGTAACCTTTAATCAGTGCTAAATTGAATTTAAGATCATGACATAATCTTCGGAGCTTTAATAGACCTAGGTATAGTAGATGTAAGAAAATTTTGCTTTTAAGGATAACATACAGATACAGATATACATGGCAAAGGTACTTCCAAAAATTGTTATAGTTAATATTCCTTAAGAACAACTTGAAATATGATAATAAAGATTGGCTTAGTCAGTCTTGATTGAAGCTAGACAATAGCTTCTACCTGAATGTAAATCCCTTCAAATCGCATTAAAACAAAGCGTACATTTATATTATCAGTAGTAAACACCTTTTTTACATTACTTTTCCGATGATACGTTCAATCTGACTGTATAGATAATTCGTAACTCCATAGTTTGTAAGTTTAGGCGTAAAGCAATTGAGTATATGAAGTGATAACATTTGAATGTTTTTCCGCTTTTAAATCAAATTGACAAAGTATGTCAATATTACAAGACATGGATGTGTATGTAAATTAATGAAGTAAAAATGTGTTCATCTGATGCACGTGAACCTTGATCTGTATCCTACAAATTCTCATAGTCTCACACGCCTTTCCCGTTAGCTCATCACATCTTTCACTATCTTCATTTGTTAGGGCTGATGTGAAGTTTGGAATCTTCCCAAATAGTTTGAATGTGTAAACAGATGCATGCTCCATTGCAAATGCCAAAGGAGAGAAGGAAGATGAGAAGAATCCACGAGTCACGATAATGCAAATCTATCTTGCGAACTTTTAATAAAAGTATTTATTTTTGGGTAACCCTTGTACTTAAGGATCTCTAAGCGATGTACGTTGTTTGTGGGTGATCATTTTTATTATCTTGTGCATTTTTCTTGATTAGCATTTGTAAGTGGTATATTTGTTAGATGGCAAACTATCACGGAGATGAAAAAACGGAGATGAAAAAAGTAAGTGCTTGGTTGTTGTGTTTTATCAGGAGCGCCTTTGTCTTCAGATTTATTCACACACCATTCAACACGTACGACGAACACAAGTCAAGACCAAATCTATCCAGTTTTCACGTACCTGAGTAAATAGATAATTTTAATTTTACTACAAAATGGCATTAACTACATTTAGATAGTAATTGCACGTAAGTGTGTGGGAGGAATGGAAATCCTTTCCGTCCTTCTTATCTACGGATGAAATGCAGACGAGAAGCCACACTTTTTGTCAGCACATACAAACATCTGCAATAGATTTATTTCCGACAGTAAAAAAGGAATTGGTGGTTTATTGTTGACAGTAAAATCACTTTATTTCAAACTTTATTTCCATGATCAAGATTACCGAAAATTTACTGGTTCATCGCAGCCATGTCAATGTATGCATACTTTAGGTGAAAGCAAATGGCTAGCCATTTATTTCTCTCTAATTGAATTAGTCACGACTTCCTAATATATTTTCTCTTCACTACAATGCACTATTCAGGACTAATCAATACAATAGCAATTGTACTGATTACAGAAACACTTCTCAATCCTTCTTCGACTACTACACGATAGCACACGCTAATAAACCTAAATCTATATCTCCATATCTTAGTACAAATAATTGTAACTTGAGATGATAAATATTATTACAGTAACGTTGGGCTATGTGAATATACATTCTGAAAGTATTATTGCCAATAATTTGCAAAATAATCCTTATGTTTTTTGCTACTTGTTTTATCGATCTGAATATTCTCAGATACTAACGATTTTATTTGGGTTGATAGAATTATAAAACGGACAAACTACTACTAAAATATCTTCTCTATCTATTCTTGCTTTTAGCGAATTATCTCAGGTTTCAGATTTAGTCTTGGAATGTCAGGATTTGTGTGCACGAAAAATTAGCAATGCGCAAATAAAATAGAGTGCTAAAAAGTAGTCATTATGACTTAATAAATTTTTGTGTGTCTAAATAAACTTGTTTGATTACACTTAAAGATTCATTTTAAAGAGTTTGTTCTGTAACTGTTTATTCTGCATCTTACATGATGGTCTACCGGTAAGGACGTGAGCTAAGTCGTATCTTGTCTTGTCCCTTTGTAATCTGAACATGAATCTCACTGAACTAAAACGAAAACTTTTTCATGTCAGCCCCAGAGCATGCGAGGCGTCAACTTTGCTATTTGTACTTGTACATGTTGAATCGATAGACACAGCTTTGTAAACACTTTTTTGTCTTTTATGCTTATTTATACTTTATACACACAATTTCCCCCTTTTGAATCGCGTGCTGTGTGATTTTCTGTTTATCAAACCTTTGTGTTCGTTCCTCTTAGCATCACAAAACACACATTAGGGTCTTTCTTCAGTTTATTTTGTGCTGGTCAACTTTTTAGCCGAAGTTTAGGTGTGTCTCACGATTACGCAACAATTTTCTCAAGATACCTCCTAATATTCTGGACTGAAGTAGGAAATAGAACAAAGATCTACTGATGTTTCATGTTTGTACGAATTTGTAAGTGAAAATGAGGAATGTGTAAAGAAAATAAAAACTTTATTCCAAAATCTTAACCTGGAATCATCCAAAGTTATCGTTGATGTAGCTAAAAATTATCAATGTTTTATTAAATGAATTCCGAAGTCCATCTGCGATGTTTCTAGTAAGTTGCGTAACCGATGTATTTGTCGAAAAAGTCAGAGTATTTTGAGTGTAACAAAGTTTTATCTTATCAGAAGATTTTTACGGGTTTTGTATAGCTAATTGAATTAGAACTCTTCCACTTCTAAGTTGGTTTGTTGGAAGAGAAAAAGTGATTTCTTTTCCACGCTGAAGTAAACTGACAGTTGGGCAGAGAATCCTTGTAGTTTATGAAACTTTACCTTTCTGTCCTAACCAAACAAAGTTCTGTTTCTGTACATAGTACATTCATGTTCACATTTGATTGAAGAACATTTATCTTTCGCAACTCAATTACACATATGACTAAGTGCCTATGAGCTTCGTGCGAAATACAATATTTTCAGAGATACAAGACACGGGATAGAAGAAAAACTTTTGGGTGATATTTACACATTTATCTGACACTATACGTAACTAGAATACAGATTTTAGATAGAATAACAGTAAATGCGTTGTAGGTGGTATTTATATAGCTATTGGCTGTACATGACACAGATAATCTTTTACACAAGCAATAATCAAGAAAAATAAACAATTTCAGATAAGAATCTCCTATCAGGTGAATATTTCATCGTAGAAAACCCCAACCTAACAAGGTTCAAAGACTTTTAAGGAACACCACTTCCCAAACTTCGATATCATCAACTTGGAAAAGCAAACGGTTACAAATCGTATAAAAACATAAAGAGCCCATTATGAGAGTGGAGTACAAATCCCAACAGGCCCAGAGTTTCATTTCCCCCTTTGAATAAATGTAAGTGGAGATTTACGAGTGGAAATTAGTAATGTCACAACAGGGGCTGTCATAATTAGCGTCAACTCAGCCCGACCAGCCTAGCCACATCATAACTTAACGAGACAGAAATAGTTTCAAAAACTCTTCCCTTCCCAGCCTATAAAATCTATCCAGCTAGCCCAGCCAAGTTCCCATTATCCTCAGTGTTAAGGGGTTACCTAATAGAGTGTGAGAGAATCGTCGAGAATGTCATGCTCTTCAAATACAAGACCCTTCGTGGATACATTGTTAATATTAGCTATGCCACATCACGCCAAAGTTTTGTTTCTATTTATGCAGAACATATGATTATGTTCTCCTACATATTGCGTAACATTACATTGTGATTGTATTACCGATGTATGCACGATATATTATTATGACTCTAGTTGAAACTGAACTAACTCTACAGAGTCATACACAGAGTAAGGAAGGCAAATGTCATTATGAGCACAGCTGAGCATTCCTAAATACTTTTCATCACAAAATAATAGGTCTCTCCTTATCTTGAACACCACTTCTACTTCAGATACATAACATTACAGAAGGATACGCTATTTAGTTTAGTATACTTAAAGTTAGTAGTTAGTTGGGACACTGGAAAACAACACTCATAAACATTTTCTCCCCTTCATTGCATTTTCTGCTCACTTGATCGACAAAAATAGATAAGAATGGAATCTCTGGCTTGACATGACATGGGAGTGAAGTGATTCTTCCGAGAAAACATTAAAGAGGTTAAAAGTAGCTCTGTCTCTACATGTATACATCTACAATGCATTTGTTCTTCATTCTCCTACCTGGCTGTGAGACTTATGTTCATCATTTGTAAATGTACAACCCCAGTGCGTCTGTGTGTAACTTTTCGATAAAGTACATACCTCGACCCACTATGTAGAAAATTGATTTCAATTATTGTAGTATTCGTTTTGATATGATTTAATGGTTTGATAATATGATTAGGGAATTAAGTTATGTATTATGCAGTGAATCGTTAATTAATTTGGAAAGCAGCAACAAATTGCTGACTAATTTTCAGTATAAATTGCTAAATCTTTTATCATCATGTTGTGCATTTTCAGTTAGAAAGATTGGCAGAGTCTTTGGGTAGAAAATCAAATAAACAAAGAGTATACCAAAATGCGAAGGGCAGACCACACAGGAAAATAAAGGTGAAGTGGCTCTACATGCACATAAAGTATGGTAAATGTATTGTTATGGGCATGATTCATGCCAAGAGCTATTAACTCTTGAATCGAGTCAAGTCAGGACATAACAAGAGTCAGACAGAATTACCCAGCTCAATAATAAATAGTGATGCGGATGATCAAAGAGCTCACTTGAAATACGAGATCACCCATTTAATTTTATGTTATTAGCTTTTACACGTATAAATGCCTTTTTCCTGCGTGTGTTGCTTTAAATAAGGCGTGCCTCGTTTCCTATCTGCAATTAGCTATTTCATTATTTGTCATCCATTTCTATTACGTCCGTGACTCCCTATAACTCCGTAGCCAAACTCTTTACCCTTTACTGACCTTATTTTGATGACCAATCCCTAATAATACACGTTTTATACAAGTAGCAATGTGCAATTTCCGTTAAAATTGAACTCAACTGTCTTGATACTCCAGTATTACTGAACAAACTATGATTTTTATCTTTATGCAACTAAAAATTAGCATTTGAAACTATTTCTCTCGTATAAACATTTGAGAAGTTCCGTCATTCTGTCTGCTAGAGAAATAGTAATTTTTATCCAGACACAACACTAGTATGATTAAATTAATTTGGATTAATAAGATTGAAATTAAAATATTATCTGTTTTCTCTTAGTGAACTTTCCTTGAACAAGTAGTATTATATTACCTGGAGTGCTTGCATAATTTGACTTTTTCGCAGAAAGTAAATGCCAGATTCGCTGACAGAGAATTTACGCCTTCATATTTATTACTCTCTCCGTTCTTCAGCATAATTTATTCTGCATGCGAATTACCTACTTAGTTAAAGGCATCTCTTATTGTTGTTGCCTTATTTGACTTTTAGAAAAGTGCCATGCCATAGACACATGTGTATGTGACTGTACTTTAAGAAATAAAATATAAATGAACGTGTTTTAATATGGAATATTAAATGTATGTGCATACACATGTGAGCAATAGATTTCTATGCTCCAGCCAGCAGATACTACTAAAACAACAGTGAGTGTAATATGCAGTTTATAACTACGGAACTGATAACGTTTTCCATCCTCACAATTCCATGCATGAGTGTGACATGTAAAATAAATAGCAATGCTTATAGGTAATATAAAGTAGAGAGTTAGTTCAAGACTCTTAAAATCTCCGAGTTTTATCGCAGAAAAGGACAAGGGTTGTTTGCTTATCGTCTTGTTTTTATGGGCGTGCGAACTAAATGTGTTACACCTTTGAATATTAACGATATTGTTATGTTGTCTGCAGTTGGGTAAATATATACATGAACTATACCATTGAATTCACGTTGGCTTCGTTGTTGATGTGATGGAAGGGTACTTCTAAGTACTAGGTCTTCTGGTACGAGTAGTACACGAATAAATGTAAGTACACATATGGCACAAGAAGATATAACTTAGCGTAACAGTTACTCACAATGTTTTATCGTTAGCATTAAGCATTAGTGATTCAGCACTAGCATTAACACTTTAACCTTTTGTTTTATATGCAAGTGGTCCCATCACTTCCTATTACCATTGTCTCACCTTTGTCTCACGTCCTGCAAATCAATCTACTGTATATGTCAGCGCCAAACAGTCAGCCAGACAATTTCTAAAATCATTAGACTGTTATACTCCACTTATCCATCTCTGGTAGATTTACATCTATAGCTTATCTATTAATTAGTAAAGTCTACTCATAATTAATTACTTCAAACGCTACTAAAATAATGTAAGCAATAGTATAATTTGAAGGAGATTGGCATGTTTGGCTGAAAGGTACATGATCTGTTCTTAGAGTATAGAAAGGTATTATACCTTTCTATACTCTAAGGTTCTGTTTGGCTAACCAGACAGGACTGTCTGGCTGAATGGACTGTTTGGCGCGGACATATACAGACAGAAGACAACTAAAGAGCATTACACATTTTAATAATATTGGTAAAACTACAATCTATATGCAAATAGAGTGCTTTTTTGTGGAGAATGCATTAACAGTAGAAACATAAACTGCGTCCGTCAAGCGTAGTCAACTTAGAGCACCCTTTTAAGAAATGGCTTCCTCACTAAGACTATTTTCAACTCGAGAAAATCCAACGGATAAATTGGCAATTTATCCTTTGTCTCCCGGGTCGACTGGAGTCATTTATACTACAGAAGACTTCATTTAACTTCTGCAGCGAATACCAAGTAACACAAAGTTTTGTCAGACATACTTACATTGAGGATAGTGCACACTGCAAATTAGGCTTGCACCCAGATCTTATCTTAAAGCTAAATTAACAGTTAAATTACTCATGATTGGAACCAATCTGCAGAGTAGATGAATTTCCTAATTAAATGTAACACTTGCCATGCCATGATTTATTTTTGTTACCTTAAACTATTACATATCGTAACGTTGTGAGTTTTTGATGGGGATTTTATAAACTCAGTTAGGGGAAAACGATGCAAGTTGCAAAACGACTGTTGCTACGATATTCGCTATGTTCATTATGTTCATTTGTTTAATTATTATTTTGTCACAATTTTATGAAAAGTCAATCAGT
>JABASH010001836.1:0-23487 GCA_019776445.1 Tomocerus maximus | reverse complement strand
TGATCATTAACATGCAATATTGAAGAATTTGTTTCAATTGGCACCTTTAATAATGGTCTAGGACTGTAATATTGTTGAAAGTAATCATAGATGATAGGAGTGCGAATAGTTGCAATCAGTTAGAAATGTCAACATTGTTGGTTGATTTATAAAGACGTTGAGAAACAAGTTTCGATTCGAATGTGGGGTCTACATAGAATACCCAAATTGATACTTACATACAATATTAGGTTCAACTTGACAAATCGGTACAGCTGCAACTCGAATGTATCGAGAAAAAATCTTTCGTGACGTTTCTATGTTCTTCTTTCCAGTTAGATTGATAGAATAGGGGGGTTTGTTTGTTCAATCATAGATGCTACAGCAGTACGACACTATTGAAACTGGTGTTTCAAAACTGAGCTCACTCACGGTTGACAGCACAAATGATCATGATACGCAGAGTTTCCCAAAGAAGGTTTCATTGCTCGTGTTCTTCCACTGTAAAGATGACTGCCAGGCAATGCTATCGTGTCGTCTTCAGGAGAAATTGTACCATAAAAACATTGAAGCAGGATAAAATAAGAATAGTGAGTAAAAAATAAAAGTAAGATTTTTTCTCCAACTTCAACTTCGTTCTCTACTAGTTCCAGAACCTTAAGCTGACTACTGTTCCATGGCCTAGATCATCTCATCGTTAGTCAGTATCTGTATAGTTAACTTCCATCTTCCAATTGAACTTTGTTCGTTTTCATGCACAGATACTTACGTATGCCTACCTACACCGAAGGATTTCCCCTTCCAAACTGGCAAAACAAATTCTGGCGAAATGTAGGCATCCGCCCAAATACAAATTCTCCGTCAAATAATATCTCAGTATGAAACAAACGGAACGATAATAGACAGACTTTCTTAGCTTGTAGTTAATTTCTTTTAATTCGCTTTTGCAACTTTTTCATTTATTACAATTATACAACAGGCATTATCCTCGATGAAAATGAATATGAACACCCAAAACTGATGCCAACAGCAAATTTTCCTTGTACAGAAATTAATTCTATTAGTTTAATACACGTAGATCCTACCTACGAATGGTCATCGTAAAGATAGTAGAAATCATTTGATAGGTTGCTACTGTCCAAATAAAATCTGTCGAAATAACTGTTTTCAATGAACAATAAATGCCTATACCTTAATTTGCCATAAGATTATTGTATCTAGTCTGTAATTTTCTTTTGCCAATCAGATATGTACCGGGAGTGTTCTACTTTCCAGTAATAAATAAGTTTCGGTATTTCTGATAGAATCTTTGGGTCTTCCTATGCAGCAGATTCTTTTCTAATAACAATAACGAATGTGTGTTCTATAGTCTGATGTAATGCTTACCTAGTAGAAAGCAGTAATATTTACTTGTAAGTTATCTATATGTACCTTTAAGTACAGCTATATGTAGCAAACGAAGTATACTCAATCCTACTAAGTAAAATATTCGTGTATATGTGGTGGACCAGACCGTTGATCTTGCTATACGACCCGAACAGCCTGTATGGTCCTGATATGTCAAGTTGTTATATGCTGTAAGTATCATAATGATATTAGAACGATGGAATATATAATCAAACCCGCAAATTAAAGAATGTATTTGTATGAATTTCTTAGACTGATATGTTAAAGTTTCATTTTCCGAGAATGATTAATATTTTTAACAAAATCACGTTAGCGCTAGAATGTCATTGCACAATTTGAACAAATAAATATTTAGAGAAGTTAACTGGTTTTTGACAGGGAATGTTATGCGGGTTGTAGCCCGATGAGTGGCATGGGCTACGACATGTAGATATAGGTAGTATGTTGTATAAATTTAGTTTTAAGGAATTGGAGTTAGAATTGGAACATAGGGAATGATCCCGGGGAGTAAATTTGAAGGAAGACTAGGTACTTATAAAATAGCAGTTGAGAAATATTATGTATTGGTAGGTAGTATTAGCTATGCATGTTCTTGGGAGTAAAGTATGAGAAGGAATCAGAAGGTTAGTTAGGTTTTGGATGTCAGATAGTTCAAGTCATCAGGTCTATAGCAGTTACTGTGGGAAATGTTCATTCGCAGTGTATGCCACTCAAGTCAAGTCATCCAGTGAAAACCATTCAGGCAGCATGCAGACTCGGCCAAAGCCAGGCAAAGTTTCATGTTCATGTACTCTTCTCTGTTCTTATGTAGTAGAGGCTCGACTCTTTTCTACCGACAACCGAACCGGGTAGAATGGTATGGTTATGTATGTAGTATATGTATATGTAAGTCAGGTCTAGTCTCTAGTAGTAGTGCAGAGTGCATCTTATTCACAAAGCGCATGGCTCTCTCTCTATTCTATGTATATCTCACTCCAGTCGCAACTTAAACATAAACTTTTCTCGCAGCTTTCCATTCTTCAGTGCATTGCGAGACTTTTCACGGATCGGACAGTCACCATTGACTGCCTCTGTTTTTGTGCGCTTCTTTCTTAACTTTAATACTAAAAACGGCTCTTCTCTAAGTAAAAGACAATATACATACATCTTTTATTATTAGCTTACTTCTGCTAACTAACTGTGTACTTAGATAGGAATATATACTAAATAAACACGGTCGAATACCCGATTCGCTTGTACTATTAATGAAATAGCACCTCTGCCCTTAAGAACTAATATACAAATTGCTCTGCGACTTAATTAGCATAGCTCATTTAGCTTCCTGCCCCAGGCTGTGTGACTACATATAGAGCATAAGGCAACACATCGTAGAACGGACCTTATGTGCTGCTGACTTGACTCTTCTGATGTCACGTTACTTGCCTTGAGTTGACACAATCACAAGAGACATCCTCCAGAAATCACGTACTATAAAAGCATCAAAGCAAAGAAGACGTCACTCAAGTTGCAATCTTAGCATACAGTTGGTTGAGAGTCTTCATCTGTGCAACTGCCACTGACTTCCTATCGTGTATAAGAAGACACGAATATAAAACTCTATTCCTCATTTTTAAGGGCCACAGATGTCCTCTACTATTAATAATAGAACTTGTTTGAAACTTTAGTGCTCAAGTGTACATAAATAGCGAACTATATTCCTATAATAAACAGTGAGCCTTGGGGCTTTTTACGACGCCACATTACTCTCTCAGACAACATTAGAGAGGACCTGACCATCTTTCACGTTCACGTGTCTGTTCACATTATAATTATTGGAAAACTAAAGAAGTTTATACCCGTCTGGTAGGACACTGAAACTGTAATCCTAATCTCGTTAACCTCGTAAATTATGTCATTCCATGCTTCAAAAAACAAGGACAACAAAGATAGTAGTGGATCAATAGCATACTTTCCCAGGTTATTATTGATATTGCCTTTATTACTGTCTACATAGAGAAAGCGAGAGAAAGTAAAAAAACAATTGAGGGAGAAAGGACGCGGACTGATTAAAATAAAATTTATATCTGCACATAAAGATTTAGAGTGCTGCTACCATTAAGTCTGGGTGTTCAGTTGAAAGGAAAGCAGCGCTCTGCATTATATCTCTGTGGAAGTGTCGATTATTACTTTGCTGAGGGCATTTGCATTATTTCCCTCATTATCATCGAGGAGCTCGTGTGCTTCAGACTGAAAATAAACGAAAGAGAGAAAGCCAATTGAGAGAGTCGGCATTCGGCATGCTGGTGATTGAGCTTGGAATTCCCTTGAATCGAAGCATCAATTTCCTGTATGATTTTGACTACTCCGCTATATAATAAGAGACTAGAGGGGAATCCCGCATAAGATAACATAACGGGAAGTATTCGGAGATGCTAATAGTGTCTATGTGTATTTTAGCTGTGGCACTACAATGTTTTACTGACTTTTACTTGTGAAATGCAGATTGTTGGTGGAGGCTGGAAGTATTATTGCCTTGAATCGCATTTTGCTCATCTCATCTCTGTTATCTACCTATGTTTATATGTATGCAGTAGTTACTAGTAGTTAGTCTGTTCCTAAACTGACTTGGCTCCGTAGCGGAGAAATGATGAGATTAAGTGCACGGTCATTTACTGTAATGAAAGGAATCTAATGAACCATTTGGTATAATCATATCTAAGCTCCGTCAGTCAGACTCTGTACATCGTTGTGTATTTAGATACTCGTGAATGAACATCATTCTGGCAGTTTATGGAGGAGGATAGAACGGGAAGTCTCAGTAGAGTTGCGTAAGTACATTTTGAATAGTGCATTGGGAGTAGAAATTTACGGATAGGCATGCTTAATTCTGGAGTCGAAACCCGACCTTGTTGTGCTCTGAATTATAAAGTAATGTGCGAACGACGACACAGTCTACTAAAATAAAACTGAATTCGTCCCTGTTCTTTCCCACCTACACTGACGCTAACTCTCCGACGTACACAAAACATTACACAACAACAAGGCCATTGTACACAACACCACATTACGATGGGACTCAGTTGCTGTTGAACTACATCTCTTCTGATCCACAACAACGCTCCTGTCTCAGGATTTTCCTCTCCTTTATCAAAACTGATGGAGGCTGAATGACATCCTCATAGCAGATCCAAAAGGAAAGATTAGGACAGATACCTACTAAGGATAGTGTAAAAGTCAACTCTAAACGCTCCCTGTTTACTATTATTCACAACCTTCATGCTCCAGTGACTGCATCTGAGCATCTGGCTAGTATTTACTACAAGTCTATACACAACTAAGTGTGTCTCCCCACTTGACATGAACTAAATGGGAAAAATATCACAAACATTGTTAATAACTTGAAATATTTTGCATCCTGTCAACATATTTGCTATAGCGGAGCAGCCGATCGTGACAAAACTTGCAGAACCTGTCCTTCTTGTCACCATTTGATTGTGACACGTCTCATATTTATATTGTAATGGTGCTCCGTGTCAACTGAACTAAAGCATGATAGCTAAACTGAATGTAACTACTACATAGTAGCGTCCTACTGGGAGTTAACTGATCTTCAGTTGTGTCATGTGTTACACTTGTATGTATCAGACTTATCGGCTTTACTACCCTTTTCCACTTATTCTCCACATCCTTGATAGAAATAGTTCAAGCACGCTCTATGAGTCAAAAGCAATATATCCTGCAACACAAGCAAAATAAACCAAGTAAGTACAAAACAAGTTATGTGCATAGTACTATGGGTATAAGTATCTATCAAATGGAACGTGTTCCCCACTCTTTTTTATCTAAGGCAATAAGAAACCATTTCTAAACGCTAGTAGATACTATATGTTTTTCGATAGCAGAAACGTGTATCTATTACTAAGGCACTAAGGCATTGTCATCTTTACTATCTCATACTTCCGACTATATGCACTACGTGCAGTCTACTGTCAGCCAATCTATTTAGGCCAAAGTCCAAAATCAATTTAGGCCAAACCACAAAATCTTATAATCCAAATTGGCCAAAAAGGAAAGCACTTAGGTCAAATCTAAAATTAACAACTAATTTCCATTTGCACATTCGTAGCTTCTAATAACAGTTATTAGTAGGGCACGTCGAAGTGTTTTACGATTGTGTAGATGCATAACATAGTATATAATCTATAACACATACAAACCATAAAGTATCATCACGCATGATATGCCCAAGTAAGGGGAATTGCTTGAAAATGTATAGCTACTTCATCAATTTAGGACTTGGTGAATGGAGATAAGAAAAACTACCCATTTCAGGTTATAAAAAAATTTATTAGAATTATTTTACAAAAAACAATGAAACATGAAACTGTACCAGCATACTTACCATGTAAATATTACTAGTTTTCTGGCACGTATTGTCATTGATATATCTTTAATTTAGCCAGTTTGGGCTGAATTGATTTTGGATTTTGGGCTAAATTGATTTTGGATTTTGGGCTAAATTGATTTTGGATTTTGGGCTAAATTGATTTTGGATTTTGGCCTAAATTGATTTTGGATTTTGGCCTAAATTGACTTTGGATTTTGGCCTAAATTGATTTTGGATTTTGGCCTAAATGGTTGGCCCAGTTGACAGTGAATCCTTCCTACGTGCTATAGAGTATGTAGGTCGTAGAGGAATAATTGTATAGTCGTATAAACATATTTTTGCGTTTTAATTGATTTCATCCTGGGAAAAGTTATCTTCTCAGTGTAAAGATTATTATTGCTAAAGAAAGTAGTGCCTTAGCCATGTAAGAAAGCAAAAAATAGTGCATCAATGTATACCTAGTTCGGTAGTTTATCGTTATTATTTTCTATATGTAAGCCTTATGTATAGAAAGAATGGAGATGATTTTCTCATTTATTTGATATCGAAATAGATCTGAAGGGGAAAAGAACAAGGCTGACAAGCGAAAAGAAGGCAAACAAGAAAGGGAAAACGTCTCCACCAAAAAAACAAAGGTTCGTTATTACCTGCTAGTAGAATTTGACGGTGGACCAGCAGACGGAGAAAAGCATTTCTTTACTTTTAGATTTAGCTTTATTACACAACCAGGACATGGCATGACGTGACGAGAGCAAAATGAAAACAGAAACTTGAGGACTCTCAACCATAAAACAAAGTACATTCATGGACTTGACTAAAAGGTTTTTGTAACCTGACCCTTTTCAAGCTTGAATTTTTGAGCCGGTGAAAGTCATCATCCTTACTAGCAATATAAGGAAAAACTTTGTGGTATAATGACTCAAACTTTCTACATAAAATCCTTGTAAGATTGTGTTTTCAAATATTGTGGCACAACCGAATAAAATAACACCCAAATAAAATTCTTGTTTTAAAGCCTGAAAATTGTCAAATAAAATTTTGAAGACTGTCCTTGCAAGATCAGACACACTTGATAGTACTAAATAATGTTCAAGACAGAATTAAATAAAAAAATTTAAAAAAGAGGAAATATCAAAGTTAAAACTACTCTTGTAACTCTAAGTAATTTTAGGAAGGAACTTAGAAACGTATTTCTCTGTGGCATAACCAAAAGTATATGGTTCTCATAAAAGAAGCCTAAACTAGCGGAGTACATTAAGAAAGGTGGAAAACGAGTCTTTTAAAAGGTCACTAATGGCAATGACCCATAATGTACTTTTGGGAACAGAAACGCACACACGCGTGTGCTTTCTCCTCTCTGAATAAGAATGCATGAGATTTCAAGAATTGAAAATGGAATATAAGTGTAGTAGCAATAGTTTGGCTGTGTGCAGTGGCAGTGCAAAAGGGACTCTTCAATACTATAGATAAGTGAAGTGAATACTGATTTCCCTACTAGAAAGACTCTCTCTCTAGTCCAGCCCGAGCTGAGTGGGAACAGAACACAAACTCAAAAGTTAAACATAAATACTCGACAAACGTGTGAGCTTATTCAACTTAAGTGACTGAGTCAGAAAATATGTAACTAAGTAAAGTAAGTAAAAGTCGAGAGAAATACAGAGTGCCACATAACAACGTTCTCTCCACAATTCAACTTCAACATTCAACTCTCAAGTAAGTTAAAGTACGTAAATACGGAAGAAAGTAAGTGGGAAAGGAGAGAAAAGTATATTTATCTTTACAAAAACATCAATCCTTCCTTATATATGTATTTAATGTGGTGAAAGTACCTCACCCTTTCTCTGACCCTCCTTCTCACTTGTCCTTATGTACACTATATAAACCTAACAACATTCTGTTGTGTATTTTATTGCACTACACTGCACTATTCACACAGAGCTCATAACACAGCGATACATTACATTATGTAATATTGCCACTCGCAGGTTCTTCATTCTGGGAAAAGATCTTAAGCATAACTTTTATCTTACGCCTCCTCTCCAGTTTTCCAACTGTCAATGTTAATAGGACCTACTAGAGTGATGCCAAACATTTTCCTTCCATATCGATCTCTTTAAGCTTCTTTATTTTCACACTAAAGTAAACAAACCCTTACTAAATACTTTTACCTTTCCTAATGCTCCTATCACCACTATTCAACTCTTAAACCCCCCACAAATAGGTACAATAATTTTCTATTGAATTAAACCCATTTTTTACTGCATATAAAACATATCTAAAACGTAATCTAAAGGTAATTATGTAATTAAAAAAGCATTGGGCAATCTTTTTCGCTGATACATATACATACTAAGCGCGCTATAGTTTACGTAATTGCTAACGGGATTTTGACAAGCTGCCAGAAGTAATTTGGGATTTTAGACAGTTTTTCTGCCGTATTTTACCATAAAGATATATATGCACTAGCTTGCTACGGGTACTGTTGCTAATTTTACGCTTTTCAAGCAGTGACAGGAGAGGTAACCTTTGCAAAATATTGCAAAATGATGTAACTCAACAAGTTACTCCATCGGTTGGCTACCAGCTATGACAGGACTTCCTCTCCTAGCAAAACTCAATTTCCATAACATTTTTATGAAATTTTTCTACGATAGGTCGTTTAAGAACACAGTATCAACAATTGCATGTAAAGCTTGATGTATTGCACATTTGCGTGAAGATTTATGTCCGAATTTCTTTTATGGTGACATAGACGTCTATACTACTATACTGCAATGTCCATAACTTATTTATTGTTTGTTTGCTCCTTCCCTTATTCAATCCAAGCATACCATCGTACAATTCATATTCTTGTAAATTTTTCATTTGTAAGTTTTTATTGTTCCTTTGGCGCATGTGAAAAAGTAATATGCGCTTAATAACAACGTAAAATGTGCTCTAAATAAGGAGGCCATAAGAAAACAGAACAAACAGTTATTAATTCTTGATTGATTGTTAACACGAAAAACTGTTCTATTATTCTATGCATAGCAATTTGCAATACATTTGCATATGTAGGTTTTCATATTTGATGTAGTCAATAATTTCCATGAATTTCTAAGTTCCAAGGGTAGAGTTCTTTGCATTTATTCTCCTTTTCTACTCAATACCACACAAAATGACACGAAACCCTAAAACTTTACAATCGAAAACATCACTATCTGTATGTAACTAATTTAAAATTTTTACTATTACCAAAAATGATATTGACAGTATTGTAGTTCAGTAATATTTTATGTCGCATGCTTAGACTTTCACAATAAATTCAGAAGATGGATGAAAAATGTACTAAATACGGTTTTTGTTTGTATGTCCTAGGAAGTTGAGAGTTTTCAACCATCGGAGACCGCAACGGGCGAAATCCCTACGAACATTTGATAAAGCAGTTAATTAGGAAAATTAGACTTTCTCATCTCTGTAATCAAATTACTTTATTCTACTAGAAGGAGACTATAGGGATTGAATAAATGGTGCAACCTCGACCTACAGTCATGGCCAATACAGACGCTACCACCTTTACCATCCAGGAGTTGCTGTGCCGGGTAAGAGAAATACAATTAATTCCCAGAGTTTCCATGTGTTTATTATATCATTATTAGCCGAGCTAATAAACTTTCGTAACCTCATGTAGTCCTTCCTTTTGATGGAGTGGAAGTTTAATTAGTTTCACAATGGATGTAGATTAGATTACAGCAACAGACGCGGAAAGAGTGTACAGCTAATTAGAGTACACAAAGTAATGACGGGGATATGCTTTTCTGTGGTTGTGCAAACAACCTATAAAAATAAGAATTAGCGCTGATTATGTCGTCGAAACTCTCAAGTGGTTTTAAAACGAATAACAATAACTTTGAGAGGGTGAGTTGTGTAGTCAAATTAGCTTGTGTATACCACTACATTATGCAGCAGAGTCAATTGACATTTGCCTCATCCCCAGAGATGTCTAACTGTACAATAAATAAGATGACTAGACTACTAGACGGCAAATTCTTGTGTGTTGTTGAGTGGTTTTGCAAATTTTTGGCATGCTCCCTGGAATCCAAGAATAGTGATGTGACTAGTACAGATGTGCGTATGATCTCTCTTCCTATGACACTCCTCAAAGTCACCCTTAATTACAGAGAGAATATGAAAGGTAAAAGCTGCCAAGATTTTTCTCTTCTCTGACATCTTCTGTAAATTTTAACACAAACATAAGTTACAACTACTGGGAACATAAATACAACTAGTATATACTTATCTGTAAATCTGTACTCTGTATGGTAAACACTGTTGTACAAAAGACTCCTTGTATTGTAAGTTATAAAAAATCAACCGAAAACACGCATATATCTTAAAGCATTTATTTCATATCTATATTTCTACTAAATACTTAACTTGAATAGAGGAAATAGAATAACCAAGTTTATTATTTAGTGTCCAATAATAACTCCTTGAAATAAACTGGATAAACTCTCTGGGGAACGGGGGATAAGTGTCTTCTTCAAAACTTACATTACCAACAACAGTACATAAAAGCCAAGTGTATCTGTCAATCTGTAGTTTGGGTATCACTTTTGTTGTCTATACTAAATGTTTCTACAGATAGCACAAGTAGTTCCTATCTGTAGTTAGGTAAATCTAGGCGTGATAATTCGCAGAATGACATGGGTGAAATGACCCTTTAAAAGTAACACAAGGTTATGATTTTATGAAGTATGAAAGGTTTTGGCATTGTAAATGTGTTATATTTTGTTTTTGTAAAGATTGAGTGGATAGCTGTTGACTTGTGTTGAAGGAGTTGAAATCCATGAAGCTTAAACAGTCTATTTACCTGGTCGTAAAAATCGCTATAAGATGGTGGTTTATTGGAGTTAAAAATGTTACATTGGAAAGTGTACAAATAGAGTGTGTGCGGAGTATGTATATACTTTTTGTAATTTCCTGTAGAGTTTATCTTGAGAATTCTTTAAGAGAGTAGTGGGTCTGCACGGGAAGGCAGTGTTTCGTCCACATCGTAGAGTTTATTTAAGTGATTCTGCCTGACAGGAATGGGGTGCTACTAATGGATTTGGCACTCTCATCCTATCAATAAATGATCGTGTGGTTCGATTCCATCCCGTGTAATCGAATCAAGGCGACAGTGTCATTTTTTATTGAAAAACCCATCCCCTTGTCACTCCATTGGATTTTCATTACTGATGCACTTTCACCAGGGAGATGCCCGTCCTGGAAATGCCATCCAACTTTCTTCCTCCTCCGATATACACTTAAATAATGTTCTTAAGGCATTCCTCCTCCAGTTTTTTGTACACTTTTAGTCATTCAACCGTAGAATCTAACACAAATAAAAGCTCAAGACTCAATTTTCTTATAAAAATAGTCACTAACTGAAATTTCTACGATGTAAGAGTCTAAAAGCTTTATAACTCGTAAACAGCGACAATCTTGACTTGTCAACATTGCGTAATTGTGTATGCTATGCTCACATTTATTTGCAGTTCGCAGCAGACAATATTTTATGTTTGACGATAGTGTAGCAATGGTAGTCATTTTTCCTAGACGTTTTTATCGAAATTGTCCTAATCCAATTGCACACAAATGCTAGAGAGAAATAATTTATTAACAAATCCTCTTCAAAAGTTTTTTCTGCGTGGGCAATTCCATCATACTAAACGGACTTGAAAAGTTTTACTTGAACTAATGCAGTTGATTACATTTTATCTTATCATGACTATCTTTACTAGTCTAGACGTTTTCAAACCAAGTTTACCAGTGACTTATTCATGGTTCAGTTATTCTGTCTTGAAGACTATTACTTTCATAAGAAAATTGCATCCGTCTTGTAGAAACGGAAAGACTCAAGTCCCTCAAGGATTCTATTATTGATATTAGATAATAGTTTATCGAACTCAGCTGTCAGCTTGGTGTCCCAATTGCACGCGAACATTCTCCCACGAAAAATAATCAGAGGATTGTTTTCTGATGACTAACTTTGAAAGAAAAGTATAACTCTAAAGCTTCTTCAAGGCACTTTAATATTTACTAGAGAAAAATAGAGAGAAAATAATAACATTGCATTTCTTACTATCTGTAGGTGTCTAAAATATTTTGAGGTTGCTTAAACGTGCATTATGGGTATTTTCCTGGAAGATGGATGTTGCTTTCGTTTCGGGATATTATTAGTTCGGAGGAGGAGTGTTTTTTGTTGGAGAGTAAATAGAATGGGTATTGAATGGGTAGGATAATAGTGTTGCTATTTGGTACTTACTATTTTTACCTATCATCCTGGTAAGTGTCTTTGGTATTACTCCCTCATGTCAGATCCCCTCGTCGTATTCACTCCCTAACTCATTCATTCGCATCACTCACTTTTGCTAATGTGTATTACTCATATATATTTCCTCCATAGATTTAACCTAGGACTCTTGTACACGATATTTCCGTCACTAAGAGCATTTTCTTCCTTTCAGTATTATTGGGAAGACAGAGAAGAAACCACAACTCACTTTCACTTTGAAGTTGTTTTATGCAGTCATGGATTTATCATGGGCAATCACCATTCACTCCTATATCCATAGGCCACGGTCATTGGTTAACGTCTCTTTTCATACCTTCAGAGTTCTATTTCATTGGAAAGCCCATTTGTCTTGTCTCCCCTTCCCTCAACATCGAGACACATCTTTCTGGATGAATGCTCTTTCTGTTTCGCCTGATGCGTGCTTAGACAGTAATCATTTTTCCATTTTAGAAATAGACTTTGTTGTGCCTTATCGGGTGGAAAAGTGTAAAAAACAAAATTATGCGTTTCCACGAAACTTTGTTCTTCGTGTGTGGTAGCTAAGTATTCTCTCGTTAGAAAACGCGACAATCATCCTTTCACAAATAGGATTCTCTATATCTGGAACATTCTATATATCCCCGAAGTGTATATAGTTTAGCTAATAAAATCTTGAGAGTTGTGTATAGGGAAGGCATTAAAATCCGATGCCAAATGTCTTCCTCCTCCTACTCCTATGAAGATGTCCTAAGTATACACCAGGGTAATGGAAATAGGTATCTCTATTTACCATGCTCTAAGGTTTCTTGCATTAGACACTCTGTCCCCCCGTCTCGAATTCTCTCTTATCTTCATTAGTGTTATCCACAAACCGTGTTTCGTAAGTAGAGGACAAAGTGATCCCTGTCCGCATTGTCAAGTTACCCGGCTACCTTATCGATAGATAAATGAGCTGTAGTTTGTATTAGCTCCTGCCGACTAGTTGTCAGCCCACATCCTAGGCAATATTATCTACAGTATTGCGTAATATGAACCTATTTTCATGTGTACACAATCAGTCAGTGTTAAATAAATAGGCTCTGTGATTGACGGATTTAGTAACGGGCTTAGCAATCAATCTCGACAGTTTAATAAGAGAAAGTTGGGGACACATGTGGCCTAGTAAATCTATAATCATGTTCTTTAGTCAGGATGAGGCAAACAATAGTTGTCAAACAATCTTTTATCTTACTATTGTCTGCAATGGAAAGCACGATGGCGCAGGATTTTTAATATAACAGTATCATTTGAGATTTTATATGGCAAAGCTTATTAAAGATATTTATGAATGAGTGCACTTTCTTTAATAATATTATCAAGTTGAACAAGTTGTTTGTGAATTTGTTTCCTTAGTACTATATGTGGTTTGAGCTGGGGGTTTGTGTTCTTGTGAATTCACGGTGGCTTCACAATGTTTAGTTAACTTTAGTTTACTTAAGCCTCTTGTTTACTCTTCAGTACTGTTTGGTTGGACTTTGTGAAAAGGATTCTTGTATACACTCTTAGTACACATTTCTAACCACAAACCAAGCAATCAGAAGTAACCCATCAAAGTTTAAGACGCCAGGCCTCCCCAAGACCACGAAATACAGTTTTATTTCAAATTTTGAGAGCCCTGGTGAAAATGTGGGCGTTAGAGATATGAAAATGAAGAAGGAACTTTATTGAGTTTCACTGACGAGTCTGAAGACTGACTACTTTGGCTCACACATTTACTTAGTTAGCTCTATGGATTGCTAATGAGGAGCGCACAGACAGGAAATTTTCTCCAAACCTCCATTTCATTCATAAGTAATTAGGAAATAAGTTTTATGGAAAAAACATCCATTAGGGAAAGTAGGTTTCCTTGTATGTGCCATTAGACAGGTATGTACGGAGAAGCCGCGAAGTTACATCCCCAAGTTACGAAGACTTTCTCTTCACTTTCCTCGAAAGACTTAGGTTGACTAATTCACTAACAATTAGTTTCATATCCAGAGAATAAGTTTAGTAGGAGTAAAATAAAGTTTCACTTGGAAAAGATCGAGCCTCTCTGTTAATTAGCTACATACGTAGTCTCCTGCTTAGTCATATATGGAAACACTACCTCAGGTTGTAATCAAATTGAAAGCACTCTCTCTCGCCATTCTAAAACGTTAGCCCAAATTCACCGAAACAACCAAACCAATCAAAGAAGTAAAGTCAACGGCTGCTTTAGTTCAATAAAGTCAGACGAGCGAAAAGCTCATAGCAGTTCAAAGCTACAAGATGCTGTAATTTTGTTTGATGTAAATCTACAAGGATTCGTTTTACTTACATTTACGTTGTCGTTACATTATATATACAGTTTCTGTGTCTCTCAATGTTTGCAAAGACCGACTCAATTTCTCAAATGGTGAGAACGAGAAACTAAATCCGTTTCCATTTCTCAAAAGATGCTCTTATTTTATGTGCGGGAATTAACGGAAATCACTTTCCAAAATTTAAAATTTCTGAACAGGAATTTTAAATTAATCTTTTTGATATTCTTGAGGAGTTTGCAATGTACCCGAACAGTTAGACGCCTGCGCACTACTGCCTTTTTTAATAAATTGAACTGACCAATCAAAAATACTGAATTCATACATAATTATAAGATTATGAAATGAAATCACTATTTGGTTGTTTTAATTTGTTTACAGCATTTTCGGATTTTTTGTTATGGTCTCGTTCCCAACTTTACCGGGTAATGTTGTATGGTACGTAGCAGTACATTTACGGGATTGAATAGATAAAAGGGAAACTACAGAGAGTGTCTATCGTGCATATGACATCTTTTTTACCATTGCAATGTCTAAAGTGGAGTTTCTCCGTATGGTATTAGAGAAGGAATCCTAGAATGAAGTTAGGTCCTTCTAATAGAGTTGAGCTGCAAAGAGTATAAGAAAGTGGAGGAATGTATCTGGAGGAAATGGTATAGTATTGGCAGGTTATCTGTAATGGTGTGTGGAGTTAGGTAGTTGAGGAAAACAAGAGGGTATTAGTGTATAGGATTGGGTTGTGTGTTTATGACATTGACGCGGTGGAGAGAGATAGACAGGACAGTCGTGTATTGGAAGTTAGAGAAAGTAGAGCAAGACAAGATTTCACTAACGATTGAATTGAAGTAGGAAGGAATATCCCTTACTGTGGGTGTACTTGAATTCAATAGTTATTCAGTACTAAAGACAATAGTATGAGATCACATGTTCTTTGACATGGTTTGGCGTGACTGCCAGTGTCAATGTTTCGGAATATGATCCGAATTGTAAATTACGAGAGGGAGTAAAAGAAAGAAATTGAATGCCATACGTACATTGAAAATACTACGTTTGTTCTCTGTTATCACGTTGAAAGTTTCTTTTGTGAAATTTTCTTTGGGCAAAACCCTCTGGAAAGTTAGAGGAAACATGTGAGTTTAAGATATAGAGTATAAATGTAAGTACTCTAGTCCAGTCGTGTCGAGCCAGTGTATCTGCACTAGGCGAGACTTTTAGAGTCGTTTCGTTTATATATAGTTGTATTCAGTGTAGATAAATCGAAATAAGGAAGAACATGATGTTGATGATGATGCTTTCTACTATGCTTTCACTGTAGATTTACACCTTTGGCAGTGCACGGTGTGCCAGCATTGTGCTGTTTGTGGCATCTCAGGAAAAATACCACAGGGAATCTCCTTTTACAAATAAACACGAAAACCAATTTCCACTCCGTTGGTTGTTCTTCGCCACTATACGATGGCGGGCATCTTTTTCCCAAAAAAGGTCTGTTGTAAGAATCTCGCACCTAAAGTTCCAGTAACTGTACATGTAATACATAGTCAATAGCACAAATGCATCTTTATAAGCTTTGCCAACTACCGTTCTCTCAAGTTTAGATAGATGGGCTCCTTACACAGCTACTCTTCTTCAATTCTCTGTCGGCTCAGCAAACACAACCACAACAGCACACCACCACCAACTCAATATTAGCCACCTTCCTACATATTATAAGCATATATTTACTCATAATATGTATATCTGATGGAGTAATGGTCTTTATAATGCTAAGGCACTGATAAAAATCCTAAGCACATACGAAATATAAAGTGTATAGCCAAATATTGCAGTATTGTTGGGCAGGTACATACTACTTATCCTCCTCATCGTGCTCACTCTTTCTGTGTGGCTGGGGAATTCTATTGTGTTGGTTGTGTGTGTATGAGCAGTATCTACGTGTGAAGCTTGGTTAGCTATATTGTTTTTTTTTTGTTTTATTTTAAGCCAAATAAAGGTTGGTAGAATCTCGTGTGATGTTGTTGGGTTAAGGGAACCTGTTTGTAGTATTTGTAATACATGGTAACGTATGTAGTACGGAAACCGCTGCTGCCGAAAATTTTAACCACTATAAGAGTGTTGTTGGAGTCAGGTTGGTTGGCTCGCCTTTGGGACTTGAACTCTGTGCACTTCACTCTATTATGCACTTGACTGGTTGAAAGGACTATAGGCTCCAGCTGTCTCGTCTCTGTCTCTTTTCCTATCTACCATTCTTTTGGGTGTGTCCGTAGTGTAATTTGCCACTCCGCATGTTGAAATACACTCTCCGTCTGTGATTTGTGACTCTTTTTCCGAAAAATAGTCTCCATCCTGCTAAACATACATACAAGCTAGTATATTGGGAATATGTAATATAGAGTACGTGAGAGGAGAGTAAGTACAAGGATACACTTTGTATACCTATAATCTTACCACTTGGCTTTCTCCTCCATTTCCATTGTGTCTATTGGATTCGTACAGATAATAAAAGAAATTTAGTATCTTCCGACAGTATATGGCAGTTGTAAACTAAAACGGAAATTACTATGCTCCCTGCATAGGTACATGTACATGCGATGATAAAATGCCCTAAAAATCTCTTTCAATGCAGACTACATAAATTTCGGGCCTAATTTACTTTTTCCATAGTGTATATTTATCTCCTGCCTTGTTTTCCAAGAGAAACTATATTCTTTTTTACAAGCAATCTGTAGGCCTTTCTTTTAGGATTCCATTTTCCAAAGCTACAAAATGAAAAGAACATTTTGTTTGTGCGATTTCATTCCGGAGTGTTGGTCCTGACGCCTATGCTATAATTTAGATGGAATTCCGTCAGAAGTGTGATGAGGCTCCAGTGCTACTGAGAGAATCTACATTATTAATAGTATTACGAGACTAGATGGGCGTAATAAATTAGTTTAAGATGAATACAAGAGACTCAAACTTCGTCAAAGCAATTTATGTCTAAAGACTGTAATTTGATGCAATAACACGAGCAGAGCGACAAAGATCAACTTATTGTTTCACTCTTTAGACCTCCAACCTCAGATTTCATTCCAGAGAGAATAACTCACAGAACAAGACACCACACCATAGCGGAGCATTCCACCGTCTACACTACACAGTCAAGCACCATTTACATTCATACTTCTCAGAATAGCTACCCGCACCATAGGCCTAAGCAAATCCGACTATTAATAACTACATTGCATACAATTCTAACTTTCCCTGATTTTATATACCAACTTCCCTCCACACTCTTCAGATACTCATCTATATACTAAACTGCTATATACAGCTTACATCTTACGGAAATTCACTACCTACGTTCTGCCTACTGAATATCTCTATGCTGGAACGCACTGATTAATAGCATGTGGGTGTGTAGCTGCGAGAGAATCTATTGTAGAAAGCAAAAAATATGTGAGAATAGGTGAACGGCTTTACTTCTACTTTAGCCTAACTACTTTCCATGTAGCTTAGCTACCTAGCTACTACTACTAAGCGTGTTTGCTCACTAATAATATTACAACATATAGCTCCAGGAAAATAATCTTCTCCAAAATACCTTTCCTCTCTTATGGCATCAATTTGTTCTATACAAAGTATAAAGATGTTGTAGGAACAGCAGAGAATTACTAAATGCAAATACTCTCTGTATTTATTATACAAAATACAATTCTGGGAAACAAAAAATCAACCTATTATATTAATTATAGAATAAATTCAATTTAATTATTAAAAAATTGTGAATGCAAGATCTAAATTAGCTACTTCCTTACATTAGAGACCTAATTTTTAGTGGTACCTCAATTTATAGCGTTTTATTATGGCTGACATCAACTGCTAAACAATTGGCAATGCTGTGCTAATGTCTTGTTAAGTAAATGACAAAATAATATCTACACATTATCCTTTATTTCAATTTTTCCTGTTCCGATGAAAAACTGTAGTGGACATGAATTACCTAATTGATAGGTTAGTTAGACTATTGATTTTTGAAATGGATACCTTTTTTAGTTTTTGTTGGTTGGTAGTGTGAGATTAATTTTTGTTGGTTGGTAGTGTGAGATGGTATTTGAGACGGGTGATAGTTGCATATTTCCTGTAACAAATGGGAGAGGAGAGTAGGAGTTGGGTGCTAGGGTGTAAGTTTTAAAGAAGTCTCCGGGAGAGTGGTGGATGTGGATGGTTTTGTTTTGTGGGGCACGTAGTTGATGGTTGGTTGTAGAGCTGAAACGTTTATTTTGTGTAGGTTGTTTTTGCTTTGGCTTAGGGCTGGGTTTATCCCTTCTATAGAATTTAAGTTTTGAAAATGTGAAATAGTTATGGTACGCACAAGACAGAAAAGTATAGAATTTCACGATGTGGAGTCAAGTAGTTTGTTTGGAGGAAAGAAGATAGTTTTGGGGCTGGGATAACAGCTGTGTACTTTACAGTTGCTTGCTTGCCTTCTGTTGTACTTGAGTTTCTCGGTTAATGTTTAAAGTTGGGCCTGTTGTGTGATAGAATGATAAGATAGTACAGAGAAAGAATGTAGAAGAGCAAAGTAGATACAGAGAGTAGATGCAGAGTGTAAATATACGATTTGGCTAGAAATCAAAGTAAAACGGTGGAAAGAACATGTCTATACATAGTCAGTATTAGTTGTGGATGCACACTGCAAAATGTACAATCGTCTCCTCCTCACTACTTATGTATGTGTCTGTATGTAATGTGCTTGGGTGATGTGAAATATTCTGGCAGCACACCCACTCTTTCTCTCTCAAAACTATAGAATCTATGTAGATTCCTATTGTGTTATTTTCTGCCACACTAATAGTATAATACTACAGATACTCTTGTTGTGTATGAGCCTTATTTTCTACATTCTGCCCTGTATCTGTACTGGAGAGTTGTATTCGTATCATATCGCACGTATTTGAGGTCGTAGGCCTACGACTCACTCCACACTACACTTCTGGCTAGAATTCGCTCATGCTAGCTTTCACTCTAATCGATACATCACTACTTTGTATGTATCTATGTGTCCGCACATACAACTTTACTTATACACTATACCATTTACTTACAACAGTTAAACTCATATATAGTTAATAGTGTATACATGTATGTACATTCCTACTAATTTATATATAATCTATATAGTAGTAGTAAAACCGTCACCGTAGCCAAAATGACTTTTAGTGAATTTCAGCAAAAAAAAATATTTGGCAAAGTTTGTCAGTGTGCGGGTACCTGCTCTGAAACTATCGTACAATTTTAGCAAATTACAATTACTACGAATAGGTTTCAAATGGTTTGTGGAAATGTTTGACTTATTTTAGATAAGTGGAGTGGACTTTCCCATTTCTACTCAGACGGAACACACTCTAACTCCCATAAGCCCATTTGTAATCAGCCCAGTAGTCACTTCTTCCGATTTACTATAAGTATTAGCTACCTAACACCAACTACAAATATGGACACACAGATAAATACATTCGTCCATGTGTGATATCACAGAATACACATTTTCTATTCAAATAAAACCAACTGTGTTACTATTTTATTTCCGACCAAGCTGATGAGTAACTGCTCTCTGTTATTTTACTAATATTTCAGTTTACATGTATACAATTTACTAATGTGTCCCACCATTTAAGGACGTATGTATATATTCACAACCTATAAATCATCCAGAGAAAGTAAATTTCCTACCAATGCATGTGTATTGTACTTCTGTGGAAAAGTCGCGACACCCGTCAGGTCAAATTGGAGGCAGAACCAAACTGACTTATTGGAATGGAGGCAGTGAAATGTCTATGAGGTCTAATGGATGGCCTTTCTAATGTGCAATACTCGGGTAATTTATTTGCTCAGACCAGTTTTCCAATGTTGACATTTTCTTTATTAGTATTTTCTGTGGGGGTTATTTGTTTTGAAGAAATTAAAAGTGTGCACAGCTTATTTTCTCTTTCTCTGGAGGAAGTTGGTGTGAAATGTACTTTTTCTGATTTCTTTTTTACTTAGTCAAATCTACATTGTGGCACTGTGGGGATTATTTTAGTGTCCCTGAAACACATTTTGAAAATGGAATTTTTTCTCTCTGTGTGGTAATGTATTAGATGTGTGGTGGTGTTTAAGTTGACTTTTGTATTTCTCCATTAGTACTTTATTCATCTAGCTTTGGGATAGTGTAAAAAATAGGAGAAAACACATAGGAATAGAAAGAGTAGTTCCTATGCTTGCTGATGCGGAAACGAGGCTCGGAGACGCCCTGCTGAGATAGTTACAGTCTCGGCTCATGTAATACAAGATATTAATGTCTTCTTGTAATCAGAATCAGTAAATAATTCATTTATGTAACGTTCCAGGAAGCAGCAATCCATTTGCCGCAACGTCAAAGTAAAATAATGCATTTTTATTGTGGAGAAAGTGCATTGTGTGGATATTATCAAGGACGGCCCTGTATTATGTATCGCTATATAGGAAAAGGAAGCTATATATTGTGTATGTCAGACTGCTCATCCGGTCTACGCCATAGTTTTTTCATAAACTGCATAAATGGTATTTCTTTGTAAGCTGGATGTGGCTACACTGAAGATAATAATTCATAAATGAAGAGTGAAAGCTAAAAGGTCATTTGAATTTAGCCAAACAATAAAAATGTCTCTAGCTCTACCAATCTTCATTAATGAACAATTATCCAGCAATTTACCAAAGCTTTTTAGGAAATGGTGTTTTTGCTTCCTACAAAGACATTAAAATTTAAAAAAAAAACTCGTGTGCACGCATAGATGTTTAGGATGAGAGAAAAAATGGATTTGCGAGCGTAGTAAGATATTCTGTGGAGAATGTTGAAATTGAAGGGAGATATGAAACTACAAGGCCATTGCGTATGTAGTATGCTCATGACAATGGATGTCGGATGTACTAAGCTGTAGGATGTACATAGGCGAAGTGAGAGAGTGCAAAACGTAGGCGAGACAGAGCATACTTATGTTATTGTAGACTCTGTGTACCTACGTTGGAATAACATATTCAGATAAAGTAGGAGATTTCTTGAGATAACGAACATGCAGATAATACTACTGCAACGAAAGCAACGTCACACATATTGGATGTTCTGCAGAGACAAGATTCTGTATTTACACTGGAGTACATTGCCATATTGGAGTGAAAGTACACATTATGCTACGTGATGTAATAATGTAATGTAAATTTTAATGCGGGGCCTTCACTTTCGCTTACTTTTATGACTCCGTCTGGGATACGGAGATTTAGATTAAATTAGGAAAGAGGGGGACGGAGCTGGATGACCTGAAGCTCGTGTGTTGTTGTCTGTTGTGTGAATTCCAATGGATTTTATTCTTTACCTCGAAAAGACTAACTAACACGGTTAGCGCAATTAAGGGGGAAATCATCTCTGAAATAGCATTAGTCAGTCAAAGCCGACACTGCGCGAGACTAATTTTCAAGTGACGATCTTTAGTATGTTAAAGTATAACATTTTAGAACCACTAATTAGTCATTAGTTAGTAGTAGCTATATTTTCTCTGGAAAACAGATAAACTACAAGTTAACGGAAAGAAAAACAAAAACTTTTGGAGTGAGACTGGAGAGATTAAAAATAGAGCACACTTGCCTATAACTCAGAAGCATTGCCATCCTATTTATTTCGGCTGTACACATAAATAGTAGCACTAAAGCAAAATAGTAATGAGTGAGCTTAACTTTTAGATGACATGGGATCCTATATCTTGTAGGCATACCAAAGCTCAGCACGATTTTTCAGTCTTCTTTGACTGAAGAGTTGTGTGAGTTGCGTTGACTTGAGCCTCCACTACTGAAGTTGACTAAGTTGACTTGGATGTGTGTGGTGGTGTGTGATTTGCTAGAGTGGAGTCACAGAGTCGTAACAGTACAAACTTAAAAGTATACACGAGATTTCCTCCGTTTATGTATGAGTACCTACGTAAATAGTGTGCTTTTATCCTTCTTTTAATGTAACGTGTGCATAAGTATTTATAGACTGGGAAGATACTATACGCAACCTTCAGCGTTTTTTCAATAGGAACAAATAACATAGACTAATGTAACTACGTAAGTATCAACAAGGATCCTGTATTATCCGTCCTCTTACATACACTATGTACACTATGCATATGTGTGTGTGGTAAAACAGTCTTTTTTCTTTTTCTTTACAACTTCTTGCTTCATTCTATTTTGCTTTTCTTGTCCTTAGGTTTAAATGTGCATAAATGCATTCTGCACGGTTGTAACTTGTAAGTATACATACTTATTGTTAGAGTCTGAAGCAGAGCACATTAGAAAAGCGAGGAGTTTGGATCCTTTTGCTTTTGTTGGCTGAAGTGATGGGATTGAGTCTGCCATATCTGTGTATTCAGAGAGGAAACATTACCGGAGAGGAATGGGATTCTTTTCATTTATTTATATTTATGTGCATGCATATGGTAGCAGCTGCTCTCAGACTATTTATAAGAGAATCACGGTAAGAGCACACGACTACGCTCTCCACCTTCCTTCAGGATATATTATATCTGCACGTAGCACTATACATGACATCGTACGGAGTCTTATAAAAAGGAGGAAAGGGGACATAAATAGCCTTTATGTGTTTCCTTTCCACAAAAATGAAAGTAATAATTGCCCATTGTATCTTATAGTTTCCTTTGCGTCCGTGCATGCATGTTATTTACAATCTGTGTATATGCACATACAACAGATATAGTAACTATACCCTTACAGTATCTGCATGTAGATGGATAGTTATGATAGGTACATTCCATAAGAAAATGAAAACACCAGCATTCAGATGAGAAGGCAGGGAAAGCAATAATAATCCTTATACATTTATTATCATAAGCAATTTTTTAATCTATGAGTTATAGGAAGAATAATGATATTTGCATTAAATCTAACGATAATTGCCACATTAATATAAATCAGTATTTTTTGTGTAGTGAAACGCTCGTTATGTTGATAAAAATCATTAATTTTCCTCGTCCAATAGTTTTTTGTACACCTATTTAAGACGAGATGTTTCTCTTGGACATTGTGCCGGGCTCTACTTTGTAGGAAGCAGTAGGATCATTATTTTTATC
>JABASH010001835.1:0-23501 GCA_019776445.1 Tomocerus maximus | reverse complement strand
AAGCTACATATCATAATATAAGGATAAGATACAATAATACTTGAGTACATTTAGAAAGTACAGTACATAAAGTACTAAAGTACATAAATGCATAGTAATTGCATGGATACTTCTTGTTCACATATGTAAATATGACGTGCATGAAAAAATGTCGAGGGAATATTAATAATATCGTTGTCGAGATTACACACTATAGTGGAAGCGTAAGAGGGCACATGTAATGTACTAACACAAATATTTCAACCGAACTGAACTTCTTAAGGACTAAAATTATAGCAATGTAGCATATATTATGAAGAAAAATTTGTACCCTTTATAAATATACTACGGTTATAAATAATTGCGCTAATCTGTTCCATACTGTGAACTGAGAATTCGGCATCACGATCATATTGCTATATGAATTATGAATCACATTAACAATTAATTTTAATTGCAACGATTGTCAGTCACATTTGATATAAACATGCTTTTTTAACTTAGGTATCACTATCGTTTCGTTTAATTTCTATCATTTTTTTAGCTGCGCCATTCATGTTTTCTTTGCTAAGAGCACAATATAAAGTTCCAAAGGTGCAGCGCTTTGGAAACTTCTCCTTCCAGTGAAGTAGTACTTGGTAAGACATTTCTCTGAAGCCGGATGACTTGTGTGCATGTTCAATATTAATCAAAGTGGATTCTTCGACACCCAAACTTCGTCCCAGAGCTCGCCATGTGACAGTGTCCATATCAGCACTTATTTCCCAAAGAAATGCGTTATTGAGCTTCGTTTGGTCTTTCCTGGAACATAGATTAATAAAGCCATATCATCAAAAAATGATGTGAGAAAAAACAATAAATAGATACAAATATAATAGAATCGCTAAAATAAATAATGAAACAAATACATATAAAAATACTAAATTGTAAAATGCAGAAGAGATAAATGTTAAAAAATTGAATAGAACGAAGCAGATGTGAATATGTGAAGACATATTTTGTACTTTGTACATCAACGAATTAAAAAAGCTACCACAGGCCACAGGTATACTGAACACCACGGCTGGGACTAAGTCACCACCGGAACTAAAAACAATGGCTGGTGCTGTGACCTGTTCGTACTGCCTACTGTCTACATACTTTTGAAAATGTGTAAATCTTGACCTCAACCTACCATCGACCTGCTCATAAAAGCAGAATTCCTTTATAGTATACTGCCTTATTATTACCTGAACTGTATAGAATTAGAGTCTGTCCCCTTTTTGAGTCGTGATTTTTCGCTATCAGATTCAGACGTCTCGCCATCAGCGTCAGAAATAGATACCATGTTATCAGATGTCGGTAAATGAACTCTCCGCTTTTTAGGTTTGCTAGCGGAGTCATGTGCTGCGGACTCTTGAGCACTTCGGTTAGAATTAGAATTATTCGATGGACGTTTTCTGGTACTCGAGAGTAATGAATCTTGCGAAGAATACACCGATAGCGACGTCCGAGTTCCTGCAATGAAATAATTATAATAAAATTATTTTTACTTGTAAGCGTTTTATTAGACAGCGGTAAAAATCATTACGTAACAATAAACGACCGTTACCTGATGTATCTGATTCATGCCCGTTTCTGTTAAACTTGTTTTTCGGCATGCTTCCTCTTCCTGAAGAATTATTTGAAGAACGCGAATGCTTACTGCCAGAAGGTGATGTCATATCTATCTTTAAATCTCTGTGAACTGAATAGATTGCGTTCACAAATTCATCGGCCGTGCCTCCTCTTTGTTTATACTTTGAGACAATGGCGCTGAGAGGGTCGGGTGTGTGCTACAAAACATATTTCAAACAAATTTCTATAAATAAGAACGATGTAAGTTTTTAAGATATAAAAACTATTTCGTCTTGCATATTATGACACAAAATTTGTGTTTTTTGCATTTTACTCGTACTACATACAGTACTGAATATAAATATGTAGCTTACCTTAAAGAAAGTTTTAATTTCTGTTTTTGTAAACCCAATATGGGTGGCCAATTTCTTCCAATTGTCACCATCAGTAATGAAGAAATTGGCAGCTAACTCATTTATGGCAATTTGTCCCCATCTGAAATGAAATGTTAAGTAATACACATTCAAATATCAGTTTATATATTTATATTTAAATAACACACTTTGTTTTCTTGTCCATGAAATGATGGAAAAAACTTAGAATCTTGATCCCACCAATGGGGGGCGGAGTTTATATTTCGTTTACATTTACATTAAAAACCGAGTTAAAAAACGTATGTAATTAAAAATACTTTGCTCCATTTAGGAATAAGAATGGCAATTTTTTCCATCCGCTGCCTACATTCACATTCACACAAAACGGAAAAAATAATAAAAACTGACCGATCCGGTATAGTAGGAGTATTTTCGTTTTCATGGCCATATTTTTGAAGATTTAATTCAAATAGATTCTCATGGGCTCTGTTTTTTCTTGTTATGGTAACTTTACCAAACGTTCCTCGTTCTACCTTTTTTTGGTCTGATATGAATTTACATGCAAACTGTTTTTCGAAGTCCCAACCGGCGAAATTTTCTTCCTTGGCTAAGTTTTCATCTTCGCCAGCGTCCACGTCAGCAATAAAATGCAAAGATTTTAACGTTACCGTGAGTGGACCCGGTTTCACAAGTTTGCTCTGGCTCTGCCCGACCTATACGAATTAATTTATGATATTAATATAAGTTGATAACAAATCGATCGATACTGTTAATTGTACGCTAATAATATTCTGCATTATTTGGGAGTTGGTAGTATTCTGTTCATGATAAACGTTTAAAAATAATAAAAATGTAAAGATCAAAATTTGATCATCAAATGAGTTTACTTACTTGAAACTTGTATGTCTGATTCAAAGGATATTTTTTATCGTCCCGAAAGCAAATAACTTCTAGGGCAAACTTGTCGCCTTCGAATTCTTCACAAAATGCCTGTACCTTCATTGCGTAGCTGATGAGAAAATAAAACATACTGTTCTTGGCTTGGTACAATGAATTTGAGACTTTGTCCCACACTGCACGGAAGAAACTAAAGTGATGAACTTCAAAAGTTATAACATTGATACCTTTGCACTTGGCTCGGTTTACTGTAATTGGTGTATCGAGATACTGCCAATTAAGGGTTTCAGTGTCACTTTTCGCATTACTGTATAGAATTCTCAACTGGGCGTTACTATGCTTCATCTCTTCATAGTTAGGAATGGGTATCGTGATTTTTACTGGTTGATCAAAATATAATCCATGAGGTTCCAGGCAAATAGTCGGACTAGCTGGAGCTAAATTTTCACTGTAATCAGTTACAGTGTTTTCATGAATCGACGAAAAAAATTTCCTTGAGCTAAATTCTCGATCAAAACACACTTTGACTGAGATTTCGACATCTTCAGAAGTACTTCCTTTTTGAAAATCCACTGAGACATGTGCCTCCGGAATCATGACCCTCCCTCCTGCTCTACAGCGAATGAATTTGCATATTTGAAGGCACTTCTGCCGAATAATTACAGTTATATAACTGAACCGAAAAACTTTCACGAGAATTTTGGTTCTATCTTCAGAAATAACAATTGACGAAGGAAGTAGTTCCCAGTATTTTTCAGGGTTATTGCTACAAAGGCACATAACTTCATCTTGGTCAGATGGTATTATGGACAAATGGATGACCGCAATCGTAGGATACAATTCGCAAAATACTGTACCTACCGGCTCAAATTTGAAAACTGGACATGCTTGGTTTATTCTCATACCTTTCTGAAGCAATATAGACTCCACATTCAGAGTTGTAACAGCAATAGAGAAAGGATGTTTCAAGGGACTCCTCATTTTGCTTCTAGGCAGCTTGAAGCCACCCAGGGGTACTAGCATACGTACTCCATTCAGGTCAACAAATTTGAATCTTACATCCTTGGCAGACAAATTACTGATGTTAAGATATTGTGGTATATGGCTTTGGTCTTGCTGTAACTCCTCTTCCTGCAAACTAAGGTCACTCAAATGTTTATCCAAGTCATCTGGCTGGTCCGGCTGTTTATACCCCGGACTCAGAGTATGGTCTAGGACCACATCAGAAAGCAAATCTTCGTCTACCTCGCTCAATGTACTATAAGGGGAGTAGCAACTATTTTCTGCGTCCTGGGAATTTTGTTGGTGAAATGATCGTTCTGATCCAGTTCCGTAATCACTGAACTGGTCATTGGCGTCTTTAGTTTTCTGATCCTCTTCCGAATAAAGAAGTCGTTTGGCCAAACGACTTGATCTTCTCTGTCCTTTTTGTTGATCTTCTTCCTTGGTGAAGACATCCTCATTGGCTTGTTTTTGTGGTTTTGGAGGATCACGCCAAAAATGTGAAGCCAGAGGAACTCTCGTCATCTTTTCTTCATTGTTTCTACTTCTACCGTAGTTGTAGCCAGCCATGACTGATAATATTGGGTGCAAAAGTGAGCCTTTTCCTAAACGAAAAATCAATCAATTAACATTGACCATTGACCACCAATTAAATCAAGTACCATCAATTGTCACATCGGCTTTTTTAAGGCTTGCAGTTTCTCTTAAAATTATATTGAATATCAAATATAATATTAATATTTGTTATTTGTTCATTTTTCGTTCATAATAAAATTACTAACACAAAAAATAATATTTAATAATAATTTATTACTATTTATGAATTTTCAATTTTTTAATTTCATTTATTGTTGTTTTTATTATTGTCTTCAACAAATAAAAAAAGATAAATATTTTTTATTCTTACCATTTATATTTGCGATTGCAAACAGATTCAGCCCTCATCTTCAATCTCAAGTCAAAGCGCAGGATACACAATTCAGCATTATGTATTTAATTTAAAATCAATAATTTTGATTGGTGAGTCCATAAACAGTAATCACACTTAATCAGTAATTATTTAATTAGAGAGAATCTCTTCACTCACACATCTACTGTTGACTGTCGACACAATTTTCTAGTCCATAAGTTGAACAAATTGATCAATTAAAAAAATAGACGAATAATATAATTTGTTAGTCACTATCATATTTAATGGCTGATAGCCAGTCAATTCGACTTTTATGACTTTACGATTAATCCTTTGCGAATAATAATGATTATGAATTTAGATTTACAAATTGTTCACTGACTCCGTCTGCGGATGATAATAAACAGTTTGAAAATGAAAGTATTACCACCTGAGAGATAATGCATTCTACTTGAGCAATCCTTGGAATAGCATTGAAAAATGAGACACAAAGGCGTTCAATTCTCCCATCACTCCACAAAAAATTGTGGTTCATGGTTTTTCTTATTCTATTACAATGATCTTACAATTCTTGATCTTTTAATTTGTTTCATTTCTTCCTTGTTTCGACAATTCCAATGTTTTCTGCTTTGTATGTCAATGAATACCAAGGGAAGACAATATTATAATAATTTTATCACCCGGAATGATAATCGTTCGCTTACCTTACGCTAAAAATTGAAGTTCCCAAAATACGACTAACCTAAATAGACATGGACATGACACATGACCTAATACCTAAACTAACAGCTCTTAAAATGATATTCATATGAACGTAATTTTTACTTTCATTTTTGTATCAATTATTTATTAGTGTCACTCACGTATGCGTAAACATCAAACAAAGTAGTCATACAAAAATTTAAATGATAATAACGACTGCGATAATAAAATGTAAGAATTTATTTAGGTCTTCTAGTCTCTGCTCAGTACCATTGTCATAGAATGATTTAATACGTTACAGTTACTACATCTTTAAGCTTGAAGTTCAGCTTCCCTATTCTTTAATTTTTTCTGTGTTTTAAATTCCATTTCTTCGCAGTGATCCGCAAACATACATTTCAACGCTGGGTAAAACAATGGAATTTTTCTTAAGTCCTTTAAACGTACGTTCATATTATCAAAGGCTATACCAACATTATCATCAAATTGTTCGTTTATAATTGGAACTTTGGCGTAACGCTGACTGAAATGGGTTAGTAAAACAAATTTAGCTTTCATTCTTTGACCAATCTCTATAGCTTCTGACGTTGTAGAATGCTGTTTAATCACTGCTTCATGCTTTAATTCATCTTCCATAGTCGCTTCGTGAATTAAAACATCTGAATTTTCTCCTAGTAGTACAAGGTTATCACAAGGCATTGTATCACCTGAGTACGTGATTTTCCAACCCTCTTTGTGCGTAAAAGCGATTCCGTAAGCATTAGGGCAATGCTTCACCTGAATCGACGCAACACTGCTCATGTTAAGAGGTTCCAAAATCTTTTCTTGATAGTATGTTGGTTCCAAGCTGTTATTTTCCATTACTATATTTCCTGTAGCGATTAGTTCGAAAAGAGGTTTTATTTTCTCAAATTGTTGATGATACAAATGCAACCACGGAGAAATCTGCTGGGGAGCCAATAGTACGACGGGAGAAAAAGGTTGCTGCAGATGTTCAAAAGCCCGCTTTCTTTCTTGAAGCAAGTTGACGAGACCCAAATGATGGTCAGCATGAAGATGAGAAACATAAATCGCTTTCAACTGACCAAGTATGCGCAGTCCACCTTCTTTCCCAAAAAACCTTAAGATTTGACCACAAGTTCCTTCACCACAGTCCATCAATACACAAGATGTTGAACTACATAAAAAAAATTAAGACAATTTCAATGATTTTGCCATATTCTCTTAAAAGTTTTAAAATAAAATGACTTAGAGTAGGGAGGTAAAAGTGTCATTTTCGAGAATTTTTCCCCAATTGTTCTTTGGTTTTCTTGGATAGGATTAGTTACTTTTACCACGGTGAGATAATTTATATAACTTACTTAATACGAAGAAGGACTCCACTTGTATTTCTTGTTTTATTCGGAATGCAAGATCCAGTACCAAGAAATAGCAATTCTGGATAATCACCAAACCTACCATTTGTAATTTCATTAGGAGGCAAATTAGATAACTTTAACCGTAACGATTCAAGTTGAGTCTGGAATCCCTCTGTTTGAATTGTTTCATTGACAAATTCCGCTGGGTTTAATGCAACAAGTGATGTTCTACAGAATAAATATAATTACATTAAAACACATATTACTACGCTTTTCACTTAAAGGCGTCAAAATTATAAATTACTATGAGAAAAAGGGGAAGTTCTTACACATCTTCTCCCATTCCAGGTCGAAGGTGGTATTTTAATAACGTTTCTCCTAGAATTATTGGCACTGAAATGTTGCACTGTAGCTTCCTTTTCAACATTATGTCTTCATATTCATTTGCAGATTGGTCTTGACTATCTACAAATCTTGGATTGTCTTCCCTCAGCAGAGGGAATAAAGCAGAATCCAGTAAATTGAGTTTGTATTGAATACGATGAACGGCTACACTACCCATTCCACTGCAAAGGTCATTCAGCAACAAATGGGTGGTAGAAGCTCTAAACTTTTCCATCCATCTCAAATATTTAGGGTTTTGCAGAATGTGAGATGGAGTAAAATGTACCACGACGTGGGCAGAATCATGTTCATCTGATGCATTTTTTTGGTGTTTTACAAACTTCTCATTGTCGACTAAAGAATCCAAATACTTTTCTTCAGGACAGTCTACAACTGAAACAGTGATTTAAGATTTAAATTGAACCCTTTCACAAAGTTTATGTATTTTGGAAAATGATATTTACCTATGAAAACAGGACCGGGACAATCTGGACTTCTGACGTCATCTGCTTTAACTAATGTTCCATTGGGTAATGTGACATCTTCTCCAGATTTCAAGAGACCTAATAATGGGCCAGGTGGTACTCCCTTCTCAACGCACTTATTAATCATTAAAGCTCCTTCCTTCTTCTTAGGACGACAAATGAAGCATAAAACGGTATCTGTGGGTGGACGAGATGCTTTACTTCCTTTGCATGACTCCGTTTTAGTCTTTTTAGCATCTATACATCAAAATTATGCATTAATTGGAATTCGTCTTTTTGTGCAAGTTACAAATGCAGTGCACAAAAAAGATTTTGAAAGAGGGATAATATCTTGTTTCGTTATACTAGTTATCAGTATGTCATGTAATGTAATAGCTTTAAAGTCAAGTCAAGTATTACCATTAACTTCATGGGTTATTTCCATATGTCTTTTAAACCCTCCAACTCTCCCATAGTAGTCTGTAGTATCTTCTTCAACTACATTTTCATCACTTTCACTGCTGCATTTCTCATCTTGGTTTATGCTTTTGATAAGTGGAACATAATCTATGTTTAATACGTTATCTTCAAAGCCAGAGTCTTCATCAACAGGAGCAACTTTTACATGTAGGTCATTTAGAATTACAAATCGTTTAGTCGCTTCGAAAAGTTTTTCCTAATTAATACAAAAAACAAACAATAGCAATATATTATGGAAGTTGTTTGTAGATTCTTTATCTAGCTGTATCTAAAGAAAAAGAAAGTGATAACTTACCAATCCAGCAGGACCATGTAAAGTGATGGATGGAACACCTATATCTTGAATAGTCAGAGCAACCCCAGGAAGTCCTCCGATTTTGCTCCATGTCTTGTTTGTAACAAAAATGTGTTCCAGTTTTGATAATTTCATTTTATGCTCATGCGCTAAACGCTGTGTTCCTTCCCCACAATTGAACAAATATCTTGTCTGATCAGTGAAAACGTACAATGAGCTAGGAGATCCATAGGCACCACTTCCCAAAACTTGTAACGTAATAGTACTTGCAGAATATTTGGAAGCAAAAGTCTTTTTCCTGCTTCGCTGCAGCTTGAGTTCAGATGTAGTCTTCTGTTTAGGCATGTTTAGTAACAAATCAAGAATATCTTGTTTCGTATTTGATGAGACGGGAGACCAGAGACTTGAAAATAAAGAAAAGTTACGGTGTTTGGTAAATATCACAGCAACAGTTCTTTGCCAAACCAACACGGGTTTCAACGGGATCATTCAGCTCTTGATCCGGTCAGCTTACTATACAAAAACAAACATACAAATTTTCATTCAAAAGTTCATTTCAAAAATGAATACTTAAAGTTGCATGTTGTGTCGAGTTAGCTTATATAACTATTAACTATTACCTATAATAAAGACGATTTATTGTGCCCAACTAGGTATGTTCTATGGGATTTGTCATCAAAATGCGCATTCGCGTATTCAATGTATATTTTATAACACATCCAGTTCAGCTACACGAATGCCACAAATTCCATACACATTGTTTGAAGAAAAATTATAGCAACAGCTTCTCATTTTCAACTGTGGGTTTCTCTATATTCAGACTTAGCGATGAAATACATAATAGTGTACCGTGCTTGACAAATTCTTTCACCGATTTATACATACGCTTTTTCACTAATTTTACTTCACAGCTTTAAAAGATTCCTTCTGCAGCAACAGACCAGACACAAAGCTGGAAAATTATTATGTATGGACCTATGGAAAAATATTTACTGTTCACTAAGCTTCGGGATAATGGCAATTATTTGTTCTTTTGTTTGAAATATCGAGCACTTCCTTCTAGATGGCTAGACATTCATTTATAGCAATATCGGGACACATTCGGAGGCCATGGCTGATAATTTTAGAACGAAGCTTTTCGATATATTCTGAACATTCAGACAACTTTAAAAATCAAAAATATGCCATTGGACTAAACTTGGCGAAAGTGAATTACTGTAACCGTATTCAGTAATAAGACATACAAAAATCTAATATTACAACTACAAGCATCGAATCTACCATAATTAGGTTTTGGAGTATAGTATTTGTCTTTTACGTCGCCACCACATTATAATCACAATAAGCAGAAATCAATTATTTCAAATAATGAATACCACCAATAGCACTTATTCCTGATATTCCCAAAAAAAATCGTCCTTAATGACAACCACATTGAAAATTCTACCATACACATAATTACTATATCATATATCACTATCACCAGTCACCACCACAAAACAATAACAATCAAATCACCAACCCGCCCTATCTGCATCAGAAGACAGATTCCTTAACAGCATAAACAACTATCCCTCGTGGGGACACATCCTCAGAAATAATCCGCTTTAGTTTCACATCATTAATGCCTGGAGCTTCTAATAGAAATTGTACTTTATCCAGCAGTATAAATTGTTCGGCAAGAGTTTGCAAAGCTCCCTGAAGAGCTAGAATTCCTGTAATGGGTTTCCACCAGACTTTCATCTATAGATTTGTTTGGTAAACCATACAAAAAGTCGTTTCTATCAAATTATTTTAAAAAATGCCAAAACAAAAAAAGACCTCTTGATTTGATTGACTAACCTCCTCATACACATCCATTAAGTGCTTATGATGCTGTTTTAATTCGATGCGTGCTTCAGATTTAATTTTATATCCTCCTTCTTTGACCACGTTATCAATCACGTATTGGGTGAAATCATTTGTACCCAAGTTACGAACTCTTCGTTTCGTTTTCGACAAATGAAACCCCTCTGTCAAAATCAAAAAAAAAGTTGTGGGTACTAATTTTCATCAACACCAAGAAATGGCAGATTTCAAAAAAGATCTTGGCTTTGAGGTTCCTGAGATAAAAATATTTTCAATTCCCACTTGAAATGGAAATAACAAACAACAAACCAGACATACCAATCAAGCTGGAAGGATTGGTATTGTTATTAAGTAAATTATTATTATCAATATTATTATACGAATTATGGGTTTGTCACCTCTATTGACATAATATTCCAAAATGCTTCTAAAGAATAACTGCTTCGTCTCTGTCACTATATTCCGTAGAAACTCTGTACCACAGCGTTGAGAAGCCAGACGACAAAACTGGTATCCCAGAAGTCGTTCATTCTCTACAGAGTTTTCTGAAAATATCTTCCGAAAAGTTTGACTGAGTGGAAAGTTTTCAAAGCTATTTAGATCCATCTTATGATAACAACAAGGTACGATACTCAAGTAAGAGTAATTACAATTGCTAACAAACAACTTCAAAGTGATGTTACTTAACTCCCCACAGGCATGTAATCCGGTAAGACACACCCTACTATACGGCAATACTAAGGGAGATATTTGGTTTACAATATCATTGTCCAGTTTTATATTAACGAATTCGACATCAATATTTGCTTTCTGATTCTGTATCTTTCCTTGCACTAATTTTTGAGCTGAAATAACACGATTTCGCTGCCCCTCAATCGCAATTACAGATGCACCGAAAGCCTCCGACAATGTAATCGATAAATAGCCCTACATAAATAAAATATATCAATTATATGTGGAGATTGTTTCTTATACATTCGAATACAATCAATAAGTGAAGAAATAAATCGTACTAATCCTGATCCGATGTCTAACGCTTTATCACAATTAAGCTTCCTGTAATTTCCCCCCACAAATTTTGACAAAGAAGTTACTTCAGCATACTTTTTTAGCGACCATTTTTCTGGGATTTCAGGAGAACTTGGAATATTCGTTGACAGAGAACTATCCAAAGCAAGACTAAAATTATCTTCAACTCCAGCATCACTGGAGTGTGAACTTAGACTGTTCTCAGTACATTTCAGCAATAAACAGGAGTTTATAAAACTCTTCAGCTCAGCCGACCAACAGTCCTGTCATAATATTATTACAAATCAGACAGACATTTTCACTTTACTAATACCCAAACAATCCAAAAATAACGTATTATGATATTATACAATTACAGCACAATTATAAATGCAAATAATAATACCAATACTTATCCCACAAAAAAGTCATGAATTCAATGAGAAGCAAAAACGAAATCAAATAGATGCTTTGGACTAATACGAAAGCGTACTTGATTTTGATGTTCCAATACATTTTGAAAGTCTGTTTCAATCATCAGGTTAAATGCTTCTTGAAAATTTACGGGCATTTTTTGGATATTGCCGTGCAGAACTTCTATGGCTTTGAAATTATAAACCCATTCATACTGCCCTAGAAATCTTAAGAATTGTTTGACATAGTTTTTCATGTCACATGGCATGTCCATATTAACTTCCATTGTTAAACGTTCTTGATACCTACAACGTAAAATTTTAATACTTCATCGAAAAAAGTACATCCTTAGTTAGTTAGATTTAAATTCATTCACGTCCCAAACCCAAACCCAATTCAAGCACTTAAAATCCTGTCAATTGTGGTATAGATCGAATCGTGTAGAACCTTTTAGACATACGCGATACAAAACTAATTGCTAAAAAGGTAAAAAAAAGTGGTGGAGAAAACTATATCAAGAAGTTTTTCTCAGGAGAGTCATAGGACATAGGAGAGCTAAAAATAGACCAGACCAGACCAATCAGTACTTCGTATTTCATATTCTAAGCCCCAGAAAATGTTGGCACCTTAGAATATTTTCTAAGTCTCAAAAAATGTTGCCACCACTGGACATAATGGAAGAATTAGTCTAGTATAATCTCATTCAGGAACCTAAAAAAATTCGTGCGCCGTTTGGAGCAATCCAATCCAAACTCCAAACACAAAACTACTATTTAATACTACCAATAGTCCAATAATCTTCTCTTATTATTCTTATTAGTCATCAATAATAAATGAACTTACCTAACCCTGCTAATTCAGTTCTTCAGGAGTAAATGCGACTTTTAAGGATATTAACCTAGATTAGGAGTCAGGCTGCCTGAGGAGGATATCGACCGAAACGAAAATGTTGATTGTTATATATTGAAAATTGAAGGCTATAAAAATCAAAAAAAAATTATGGTCCTATTATTTATTACTACATTAGTATTAGTAGGGACAATAAAATGTTGAATACTTTTAGTTTTGACTTGATGACTTCATTTGATTGAACTATTTAAAACGCACCAAAAACATTTACCGCAAGGAAGGACCGGACAGGATGACAGGACTTTCAAAATCTTCAAAAACGTGTCCCTCTCCCTAAAAACCAACTCATGTTGTAAAGTGTTATCCTAAATTCCGAAAGCACTTCAGCAGACACCCGACATAAGTGCATGTTTAGCGGCTTTCCGTACTAGTGCGCGCATTGTCGGCTAATATTATTATAGTTACTGATGGTCATATTATTTTATACTCAGAAAAACTAGAAATTTTTATTACAATTCATATCCAATTTTGTAGACAGAAGTTTTTAATCTATGTAATTTTGTTAGGCAACTCTGTGTTGACGTTCGGGTAACTAACACTTTCCTGTATACTTAATGTTGTCCGAGAACTGAGATTTTGAAAATCGCGCTTAGTGCTCAGCAGTTGCAGCTTAGGAAAGCTTCCTTTGCCGCCTATTTACACAATTTCGAAGAAAGCAAAATAATAACAATCTTATTTTTGCCAAAAAGATCCAAAATTGAATAAGCAATATAATTTTGGGATATCGTACTCAAGGGGCCAGAATGCTGTAGTTTGACATTTCTTGTCATCTTGTTGACACTACGAATGTCTAAAATGCCATAAAGCCTTTTTTCTACTGTTTTGTGGACATTTTACATTCATATTCGCTTGCAATCAACGTCCAACGTCAATATTAGAAAAAGTTGACTCCTGTCACTAAACACGAGCATCTATAAAAATGCATATCAAACAAGTAACATTTTTGAAATATGTAGAACTTTTGATACAATTTATTTTTAACCATCATGAAATCATGACGCAGAGAAATAGAAATCATATTCGATAATGAATGATGTTTACCTTTTCACTTTGTTGTTTGCAGGTCATCATCCAAGGCTTCAAAAGTTACCGAGAGCAGACCATTGTAGAACCTTTTCATAAGGGACATAATGTTGTCGGTACTATGTCACAAATATGTAGTTTTTTATTTTTTTAGTCATTAGTTTTAGTTACCAGTCACCAGTCAATAGTGCATTATATCATTAAATAATAATAACATAATATATTTCTATTCCAGTGGGCAGAAATGGATCAGGAAAAAGCAATTTTTTCTACGGTAAGTCTTTTCCAGAGTCTAAACAGTCAGAGAAATGTCATATTCTTCATCTCCAGTCAACTATTTCTTCTGTTGTCATGTTTCAGCTATTCAGTTTGTCTTGAGCGATGAATTTTCTCATCTTAGACCAGAACAACGACAAGCTTTACTACATGAAGGAACTGGACCTCGGGTATTGACAGGATTTGTGGAAATCATATTCGACAATGCAGATGGGCGCTTTCCGGTAAGATCGTATTACATTTCTTTATCATTGAAAAACCACTGAAAGATTAGAAATGAACTTTATTTTAACGTTTTTGTTTTGTAGATCGACCGAGAAGAAGTTTTTCTCAGAAGAGTTATTGGAGCCAAAAAGGACCAGTACTTCTTAAACAAAAAGATGGTCCCTCGTAACGATGTTGTCAACCTTTTGGAGTCGGCAGGATTTTCTAGGTCCAATCCGTATTACATCGTTAAACAAGGAAAGGTAAAAATCTTGTTCGCCAAAATCAAAGTTGGGAGATTTCATAAGGCCTGTTACTGTCAACTACATTAAGTGTGCTAATCAATTGTGTCAATAGATTAACCAAATGGCAACAGCTCCCGACTCCCATCGTCTCAAATTGTTGCGTGAAGTAGCGGGGACTAGAGTTTATGACGAGAGAAAAGAAGAATCAAAATCTATTCTGAAAGGTTTTTTCATGTTCAATTCAATTGTAAATTGCAACGAAATAATTATTACTGTTCGTCTCTCTTGAATTCTAGAAACGGAAGGCAAAAAGGAGAAAATTGAGGAATTTCTGAAAACCATCGAAGAACGTCTAAAAACCCTTGAAGAAGAAAAGGAAGAACTTAAAGAATATCAGAAATGGGATAAAAAACGGAGAGCACTGGAATATACAATTCATGACAGAGAATTAAATGATACCCGTAAAAAACTGGAAGAGTTGGAGATGAGAAGAAAGCGGTCGGGAGAAGGTTCTGAAAGCTTACGCAGTCGCCTTCGAGAAGCTGAGAAAAATGCAAAACAGGCATCCAGAGACCTTAAAGAAGTCCGGCAACAGGTCAATCAGGCTAAAGAGGAAAAACAAGCTATCCAATTAGAGCTCCAACAACTAATGCAGGATAAGGTACATTGTTAATTTGAAAATTCATGCTGATAAATACTTGGTACCTGTATTTGTAAACAATTTTAATCTTTTCTATATAAATCAGACAAAACTAGAAAATCGAGAAAGAGATTTAGATGAAGAAATGAGTGGCGATAAAAATTCGAAAAAGAGGGCCGAGCAAGAGTTAGAAAAGTTAAATAGTACAATTCTTCAAAAGGAAGACGAGTTGCGACGGGTTAAGCCAGAGTACGAAGAACTGAAAAAGAAGGAAGAAATTATAACGAAGGAGTAAGTTTTACCTAATATCTAATTAATTTTTAGTAATTAAATTAAAATTAACTGAACCAGAACAACAACGAAAATCAAAATTGTTGTGTGTTAATGCAATTATCCCTAATTACCTTATGTAGGTTGTTATACTTAGCGTTATTTCATCATTTTAATCTGTTATAGGCTTGGACTTAAGGAACAAAAGCGAAAGGAATTGTATGCCAAACAAGGAAGAGGTTCTCAATTCACTACAAAAGATGAACGTGATAAATGGATTGCTAGTGAACTAAAGTACAATCATTAATATTTGCGGATTTAACGGAATGCATTTTAAAACAATCATGGTTTTAACATTTCAATGTTTGATGTAACAGAATGTTAAATAAAAGAATAAAGGATAAAGCAGAAGACATCGACAGGTTGACTAAAGAATTGGATAGTGATGCCAAGAAGAAAGTAGAGCTGGAAGATGAAGGGGAGGTATAGACAAAGTTTTGAAGCTTAATTTGCCAATAGCGTTAAAAATAAAAATTGGTTGAAGGTGATTTTCAATTTTTTGAATTATTATAAAAATTCTATATTGCAGCGAATGTCGGGAGAAGTAGAAAGCTACAAAAATAACATTGACGAATACAATAAACGCTATTATGAACTCAAGAAGCAGCGAGATCAACTTCATACAGAGAGAAAGTATTTAAATCCAATTTTTCGTGCAATTTATTATATAATGATTAATTATGTTGTTTAAAATTGAAATCCAATTTAATATTTGAATTCAAGTGAGCTGTGGCGCAAGGAAAGCAATCTACAACAGAGTCTCAGTTTGAAAAACGAAGAAATGAATAAATGTGAAGGAGAATTTCGGTCAATGGCAGGCAGGGAAATTTTCAATGGACGGAACAGCGTACTTCAAGTTTTAGATACGTTTCGCAATCGTGGGGGGTATGACCACGTTGTTAGAGGCTATCATGGACTGATTCTGGAAAATATTCGTTGTGACGAGGGGACTCAAACCGCCGTTGAAGTAACAGCTGGGAAACGGTATTTGTCTTTATTATAACACTTTTGTGCTAATTGTAGTGCCATATTCAAATGGCTTTTCAGTTAATTTTTTAATTTCTATGATTTTTTATGTATGATTAGGTTGTACTATCACATTGTGGAGACAGACGAAGTTGGTTCAACGATATTAAAAGAATTTAATAAGCAAAAATTACCGGGAGAAGTAAACTTTATGCCGCTTAACAGGCTAATGGTTTCAAATGTTACGTACCCAAAAGATCCGGTATGTACTTCAATTGTTTACTGTGTTTCATTTTAGTAGTTTTACTGGTTTTGATTGTACTTTTTGTACGTGTGTTATAGAATGTCATCGAAATGGTCCGGGTCATCAAATATGAACCAAAATATGAAAAATCTGTCAGGCATATTTTCGGAAAAACGCTTATTTGCCGAGAACTTGAGGCCGCTGTGAAAACTGCGAAATCTCACCGTTTTGATTGCGTTACACTTGATGGAGATAAAGTTGCCAGCAAAGGTGTGCTGACTGGAGGTTATTATAATACGTCTAGGTCAAGCTTAGAAATTCAAAAAAGACGATCCGGTTTGCAGACAGAAAAGAAAGATCTCGAAACACAAATGTCCGAACTAAAAGAAGAATTGTACGCAATTGAAGAGAAAATTAAAGGAATTGGAGCAGAAATGCAAAAAAATGAAACCAAGAACAGCAAAATAAAGTAGAGGTTTTAAATGTTTAACAACGCAAATTTAAGAACTATAAAAGATAACTTAGTATATTTTTTCATTTCAGAAAACCTTATGAATTTAAAATAATGAATAATAAACATAATAATCTGATGTCATTTAATTTTACAGGGATACTTTTGACAAAGTTAAAACCGATATAAGATTGGGGAAAGAAAAAATTAGTTCGATTGATCGATCTCGTCAGTCCAAAGAGAGATCGTTAAGCCAGTTGAAGTCTAATCTAGAAGCATTAATTTCAACAAAGGAAGGATTTGAAGCAGAATTGCATCAAGATTTACTTTCTAGTTTATCAGTAGCAGATCAAAGAGAAGTTGACATTCTTACCGATCAAATTAGGCAGCTTACGAAAGAAAACAAAGAGACATTTACACGGAGAATGCAAAAAGAGGCAGAGAAAAATAAATTGGAAAACACCCTTAACAATAACTTAATGCGGTAAGTGGATTTGTTCTATCAATTCTATTATGTTAACCCAGAACTGTTACAAATAATTTAAAAAGCCTATTTGAGAAATACTTTCTACTTTCATTTCCATAAATATATTAATCAATGATCATTGTTATAGCCGACGAGACGAACTTACTCAGGCTTTACAAGAAATTTCGGTGGAAGATAGGAAAAGAGAGCTGGATAACTGCAGGTCAGAGTTAAAAAGTGTGGAGTCGAAAATTAAAACTCTTGACAAATCTATCGGACAAGCTGAAAGAAAATTGAGTGAGTCTACTTCTAAGGTAAATACTCGAGACTCGTTTCGCTAATTGAAGCCTTGTGTTTGCTCTGTTGATATTTATTAATTTTTTATCCACTTAAATATAGCTAAAAGGGTCGCAAGAATTAGTAGAAAAGTACAAAATAGAGGAAAGAGAATGTCAAGAAAAAATCAATGAAGATTCAAAAGATTTAGAAAAGTTAGCCACTAAACAGAACACCTTCCAACAAAAGGTACAAGAATGTGTCAAGAAAATTCGGGAGTTAGGATCCATTCCATCTGAAGCATTCGATAAATATCACAATACAGCCATGAAAGAGCTGTATCGGCAGTTGGAAAAGTCTAACCAGCAACTGAAGCAGTATGCCCATGTAAACAAAAAGGCTTTAGATCAGTTTATGTCATTTTCTGATCAGAAGGAAAAACTCGTGGCTCGCAAAGACGAACTTGATGTTGGGTAATGACAGTTTTTTAGTGTTTCAATTCACGTGTAACCATCTGCTTTAAAATCTTCTGTCTTTAATTGGTAAACAACATTTTAGGCATGACAAAATTACCGAATTAATGGATCATCTTGAACTTCGAAAAACCGAAGCCATTTTATTCACATTCAGACAAGTGACTAAATATTTTACGGAAGTATTTGGAAAGTTGGTTCCAGGTGGACATGCACAATTGGTCATGCAAACGGGAAATCGTGAAGAAACCGAACTTCCTGCTTCTATGGAGGTACCTTTTGGATAAGTTTTAAATATCATATTGGTCATTTGCTTTGAATGGATAATTAAGATCGTTGAAATTTTGATATTTTAGGAAGACGGTGGGGTTTCTTTACAAGGTTTTAATAGTGATACTTTTACTGGAGTTGGGATTCGAGTAAGCTTTAGTGGCAATGCATCTGCAGAGATGAAGGAAATGAATCAGCTTTCCGGAGGACAAAAATCTTTAGTGGCTTTAGCCCTCATTTTTGCAATCCAAAAATGTGATCCTGCTCCTTTCTATTTATTTGACGAAATCGATCAGGTTTGTTGTAATGGAATCTATAAATTATATATATAAATTATAAATAAATATAAATTACATGAGATATAACTAAAAGTCAAGATAATTACCTAGGTGATGACTGCTGTCAGGTAGCCTGGTAGTCAGGACAAACAATTAAAATGTCAATTTTTTCGTCTCTAAGGACAGCAGTAGAGTCAGCCAAGCCACTAGGCCTACATCGACATTCTTTGACACAAAATTCGTCGAATTTTGTGCCCAAATGAAAAAAAGTTGCATTTTACTTGTTTTGCTTTAGCTACCAGTCTACCTGACAGCATTCCCAATAATATCTCCTAGGTAATTATCTTGACTAAAAGTCAATATTTTTTGTTAGGCTTTGGATGCCCAGCATCGTAAAGCAGTTGCTGATATGATCCATGAACTATCTGGAGATGCCCAGTTCATTACTACTACCTTCAGACCAGAACTTCTGGAAAATGCACACAAGTTTTATGGTGTTGTATTTCGAAACAAAGTGAGTCATAATCATAAGTTACATTAAGTTTTTAAATTAACAGTAGGGCTAGATTATGAATGTGTACAAATTGACGTCTTCCTTGATGCAAGATACAATTTTTTTTAAAATTATTATTTCGCTTTACCATAGCATTACAATTAAGTGGTAGCTTTAATCCTTGTTTTCTGTAATGGAGAAGAGTGGTGAAAATAATTATTATTCCTACTGTATTTTTAAATTAACTCTTGCTTTTTTACTGTTGTTTATATTTATAATTTGGGGCAATGTGGACACATTTGAAAGTTGTAAAATAAAAATTGACATTTTTTATAGGTTTCTCACGTTGAATGTGTAACCCGAGAGAAGGCATACGATTTTGTTGAGGATGATACAACTCATGCATAGTTTCACACAGCAGTTGTCGGACTTCCTCTCTCCGGGGCTATACCACTATACCTGACATGGAAGCAAATAAAATTAATCATGGAACTATGAACACGCATTTTTATTACTTTGACATGGTGGTATTTGTTTTATAGATTGTCAATTTGTAGGTATAATTTTTGTAAATGTAAGGTAAGGTAATTAGAATAGAATTAGTCGTACGACACAACCTAATACACAAAAAATGAAGGAGATTTTCAAAAATGCGATTTAACAAGATCCATGTAGCATTCTTGTTGTAGGGAGTAGGAAGTAGGAACTGATTGTACTCTATTTTTTCTCTTGAGGTATTTTGTAATTTTTTCCAATCGTCAAACGTGAAGAATTTGTTTTATGTACATCACTGTTAAAATTGTCTTTATTATAAAGGACAATGTTAAATTATTGACGAAGTAGGTATTATATAATATGTTATTATGTATTTTAATCCCGTTATATTTAGACTCGCCAATTTCTCCCCTTTTCACAAATTGTCATAGACCATCTCTTTAGAGCTGATTTTTATTTGGTATAGACAATGTACATACATACATAATTTTAGTACCTAAATGTAATAAAATACAATCTGACATCTTATAAACACGGCGATAAACCAGGGGTCAAAGGGCGCCGTAGCATTTAATTAATTGATAAAGTTGGACAGAATTATTAGCTCTAAAATGTAATCCATATTCTTTGACTGTCTTATAGTTTATGACATTAAACGTAGATCATAGTTGGCAAATAGTTTTTATTTATATAGTTTTTAGCAAGTTGTTTAATATAAAAGGGAAAATAATGACACACTAAACTGAGTTGTGACGTTATGATAGATTAACATATATTATGCGATATGTAAAATAAAATCATAAAATTAACATTAAATTTTATTCTCAAGTTCTTTATTTACTTCACAGTTTTTATTGCAGAACATTTTATTTCGTTGCCTATAATATAATACGATAAATACATCGTTGATGTACAGATAGTTGATATATTTGGGTTTCGCTTTTGTCCTCTACTAGTTTTCTGTTGCAACTTATTATAAAGCGCAGTAATTTATAGTGTCATGCTATGCTGAATACAATTTGGTTAACAAAACTGTTTCACAGGGAAAGTTGTTTTCCCTTGTAACGTACTCGTACCGTATACACCTTTCACTAAAGAGAAAATAATACCGTCGTCATTTACTGCAACATCCATAACCTTGTAAATGGTAGGGATAGAAATTAACTTTCACAAAATGAACTTTACATTGTCCATTAGCATTGAACTAATTGTGATCAAATGACATGAGCTCAATAATTTTAGTACAGGAACATTCCACTGCTTTAATCTCACCATAGTCAATAAAGTAGTATCAGTATACTATAATATATATATTCTACTCTATCAGCTATGGTCTCACTCATTGCCAATTTTTATCTCCTGTAACATGAATTGCTATCCTTAAAATATTTGAAGCGCAGAAAATATTTTACTTTACTTTCACTATTATCAATGTATACATTTAAATATAACAGTCTTTGCTAAATTGTCTGAAATAATGTATAATGATGTGAGCATCAGGTGGCTTGCCTTCGAGTTCAACAGAATCAGTCTGGTCTGGTAGTCTGGTTTGTTGGAGTAGACTTTCGGATCATTCTAACTATTTCTCTCGACCATCTGATTCATCTGATAGCTTTCTATTTATAGACAAAAAGACCTTTAAACTCCAACGTTATTACTGTTGTCCTTCTTTAGATTCTTTTTTTTACTTCAACAGAACACGAGACACGAGCACCATTAATTTTATTGACTGCCTCTATACAACTGTGATTGTAGGCGTTTAGTTGAGTTAAACTAGAGATGATAGAGGCGACTTGATTTACTAGCTCAGTTTCAGTTTATGTTTGGATTGGATTGAAGAATTTAGGATTGAAACTTTTAGAATGTCCTAGTCCTAAATAGTTGAGATTGATCTGTCACTGCCACTAGATAATTAATCCTACAGCAGACAAGTAGTTAGTAGCCAAATCTTTAAAAGTACTAACATGCCAAGTGATTACAGACCAGATTTCCAATATTCCCCATGGGTAAGAATTTTATTTTATTTGTAATTGAATATTTATTCTGCTTTATTAACTTATTTTATAAGGACATTGTATTTTAATGTATTGCGTATTTTATCCTTTTTTGTTTGCGTATAATAGACGGGATTGGCCTACGTATTCAACTTAATAGTGGGTACTGGAGCTTTAACACTACCAGCTGCTTTTGCCTCAGCTGGGTGGACATTGAGTTTAGGTGTACTTCTAATACTCTCCTTTATGAGGTAAATTATTAATTATGTCAAAAGAAATAAAACAGTTGGGCTGATATTATCCGTTCAACACTCTGTGAGGCTAAGTTAGTGTAGTTTGAAAATATTGTACGGAATATAAATATCACCCAGGGTCAGGTAGTACATGTATTTCCATGTCTCTATAATCTCTTGTCCATATAGAAAGTACCTTACCTATATAGGTAAGGTACTATCCTATACCTTATAACTTTCTGTAATATGCAGTTGCACGAATCATTTTCATTGCGTATTTTATAAAAACTTGTAGCCCTTAGATCGGGTTCCATAGAAGAATATGTCCAAAAGCTGTTTCAAGAATTATTTCAAGATGCAAAAAAGATGTTAGGAAGATCTAGGAATCAGTAGTCACAATTAATCAATAACGGATGATATCACAATTCTTTTTCAGCTTTGTAACAGTTACTTTTATGGTTGAGTCAATGTCAGTAGCGAATGCCATGATTAAAACTAAAGTGGATGAAGAACGAATAGGAAGACGAAGAACCAATCCATCTCGCAATAGAAGAGAGAGAGATCCCTTAATCCCTCATAATTTATTGGACGCCCCAGAAAACTTCTCAGCATCAAACTTTACTGCCTCCACCGTATCAGTTTACGAAATAGAAAAAAGTGTGGAAATGGTATGAAAACAAATAGAAGATATAGAAATAAGAATATTATATCTTATAATAATTCGTCAATTCATCACAATGCAACATGCAGCCAAATAACTAATTAAATTATTTATTTCGATGTGCATTCCAGGGGAGTATGGCTTCTATGTTCTTTGGTCAAGTTGGCATATCTATTTTCTACCTTTGTATTGCAGTGTATCTATATGGCGATTTAGCAATTTACATCGCTGCCGTGGCTAAATCAATAAGAGATGTAGCATGGTTAGTGTTCTTTTTGTTCTTAATCTTTTTCTTACTAAACTTTTATCGACTTTAATTATGCATAGTCTGATACAACAGGTTGCAAATATACATTTGTATTCCAGTTTTGTGTTCGAAATTGGAAGGGTTTGAAAAGTCATTTGTTGTCTTTAATTTTCGTACATGAAAGAATTACTAATTTAATATTTTTTATTTGTTAAAGCACACATACAGTAGATAATAATTCTACTACCACCAATGAAACTTTGCCTTTGGGAGACAGCGATTTATGTTGGACAGAATTGGATGGCATTGACAGACTGGGAGCATACAGACTTTTCACTGTAGTTTTCATGGTCGTTTTGGGACCATTTGTGTTTTTCAACGTATCCAAAACAAAATATTTGCAAATTTTAACAACTATTATGAGATGGATAGGTGAGTACACTCTACTAATTTCTATCTGAAATAAATTATCACAACAAAGCAAGACTTTTGCTTCAATAATTTACAAAAAATACTACAGTTTTCCAGATGTGTAAATGTTAGTTAATCTCCCAGGCAGAACTTAATTAGTACAAGTGTACTACGTATAAATGTGTGCTAAGCTATTGTATATTCA
>JABASH010001834.1:0-23505 GCA_019776445.1 Tomocerus maximus | reverse complement strand
AGTACTAGTCAAACAAGGCGACTATACAACCCATAATATTATTGCCTAAAGGTAATAACAACTGTTCACATAAATATTAGTACCTATCACTATAATATTCTAACAAACAGTTAGTATATTTAACTGTTTGTATTTGACCTTTCAACTGTTTTAAAAAGTTAATGCAGGCATTTTAGAAGTAAATAGAAGTACCTTTATATTACTAGTAGAATTCACCTCAGAATAATTACTAGATACTAAAGCGAAGGTAGGTAGGCGGAATGAGATGATGAACCTACGCTATGCCCACAGCTGGTGAACTAAGAGCTTTCATCCTTGTATAATGAATGAGGAGATGAAAGACTGTGTTCGTCTGTAAGGTGGGTAATCTAGTTGGTTGCACTCCTACGTGCACGCAATTAGTTGCAAAGACAAGTTCATACATTTATGTAGTGGCAAAAGAAAGATGCCCGCTGTGCTCGAAGCTCTCTGCACTTATTGTTACCCGCTCATTTCATTAACATTTGAGTTGAGATCCTCCATCCTGACACATCGTCTAAAGTAAAGCTCATTCATTACATTCATTAGTCATACTCTAAACTAGTACGGGTATTTAAAACTGAAGAATTCAAATACTACACCGAGGATTCTGATGCTTGGATAGAAAATGAGAATTCTGTTTGTTTTAAGCCAACGTGCATACAAAACTTGTCATTTCTTCTTAGGGAATAGACGCTTTGAATAGCCGTAACGTTAGTCTCCTCTGTTTCGTCAGTCTTGATGTGAAAGACTCATCCTAGCGAAGCCTAGGGAGTTATAGGTTGTCACAGAAATTAATCCAATAATAAAGTGGGTTCCACCGTCAAGTCCCAATAAACCATGTGGAGTGGTACGTAGCTAATTTATCTGTCATCTGTAATCGTAAGAGGATGTAGTTCTATGGAGTCATTTGGTGTGGCTTTAAGGCATCTAATACCTTTTCATCACTAGAGCATGAACATTATGAATAGGAAGACAGACAGCTAATCATAGGACATTCAGTGACTAACATAGGTAGTCAGCGAATTCGCAGATGTCAAAGAACAGGATGTTTGCTTGGTTTGAAAGGTTTTACTACCATGTCTCATGTATTCTATACAGTTATAGATTCAGCTTGAATCATAGAGAAAGTACCTAGATTACCTTTCAGAAAAGTAGATTATTGCATCGTACAATTTGTAATGCAAATGAAAATCAAATCTAATATCATTTCACATGTAGATAATTAAAGTTAGCTACATACATAATGCATGGACATGTCCTTCAAAGTAGCTTGAAGCACGAACCAACAAAAAGACTCACAGTGTCGTTCAATTATTTATAGCTATACACCACGAGCACGAATTGGGGTAGTGATACTGATGATAACCAAGCTACCTAAGGAGTCACTCAGTAATTCGATTACGTTAAGTAAGCTCACCTACCCTTCAAAGGCTTCTTTTGATCTAATTGTGCAATTTTCACTGACAGTTTCACATTCTCCATTTTTGAGACAACATTTCTAAAGGACACTTATTCTCATGTTACTCATGTAGATACTAAAATCCAATGGCTTATTATGTATTTGATCTTCATTGCAAAATTACATTTATCAACTTTGCCAAAGGAAACTATTAGTATTAAACTCAAGTTTATAACTTGATCTAAAAATTAAGTACTCTCATAAGCTGTAGACGGTCATCTCGGTCTCCTTAGCTAAGTATATGAAAATACACTAGTCAACTTTGAGACAAAAGACATGCTAAGGACTTCGAAATGGCGAACGGATCAAGTTTTCGCTTTGGCTATACATCATCACAATCATCAGTGATCTTTAGAATTTATGACTATTTTTGCTGCTAAATATATCAAAGAAATACCAATTTCTGACTATTCTAATTTGTTACTAGATAGATAGTGGCAGGAGATCTGCAATTGAATAGAAATTAGATAATATGACTTTGACAATAAATTATTATAGGTCGATTATATCAATTCCCTATTATATTCATAAATGGTAAATACCAATGACCAGAGCGAAAATCTTATGTCTATGATACCTCCGGAGCAGGTACCAGCATTTTAGTGGTGCAGAAGGCGGTCATAGGGTTTCTCCCCTAAAAGAGAGAATAAAAAAATGAAGAGTGCAATACTTGTATCAAAGTCTCTGTGTTTAAAGAAAGAAAAGTTGTGCTGTGCTGCTTTGTTTAATTTCATCTGCCGATTTGGTTGGTAGGTTAGTTGTGAGTTTATATTTCAGTTTCGTTCGAGTCAAAGCCATGGAAAGGAGCAATAGATTCTCTGAACAGTTTATGAAGTATTTTATTCTTTTCAATTCAGTTGCAGGCAAAAAATTGTAATTCGGTCGAGCAAGTGGAAATTTCGATGTAAATCCAGGAACATAATTCAAGCAATGGCTAAAAATCTTTATTGTGCTTCGCACACCGAGTATATATTGAAATAGCGGTCTTATGTAGTCTTCTGCTGGGGAATACTGATTCAAGCTATAGAAGTTTAAATTGCCTGCTTAGCCAGTTCAGTTAAAGTCAAGTTAGGGGTTGACTTTACATTTTGCAAAGATTTAGGTCAAACTATAAGTTGGGTGTGTAGAAGAATCGGGGCTAGACTTGTCTATGTGCGATAAAGCACTCGACACACGACAGGAAAGACAATCCCTGGATCCCTATCTTAACTCACTAAAGGCCGTCGATGCCAATTCCATGAAATAATGTTCAACAAGAACAAGAACTCCCAAAACAAGATAGAATCCCTAATAGGGAAAGTTCTGGGTATAATTTCATATACTTGACAATATTTAGACCGGGCATATCATTTAATCATGCAGAAAGTGCCGGGTAGAGAACAGAATGCTTAGGCAATGTAGTGTGTGGTGTAGTTTATTACATTTGTGAGTTATAGGACAGTGCCGACAACTTAAGATGCATTTAGCCGTAGCAGGTAGCATTACACTTATTAGTACTTACAGAAGATAATGATGGTTTCTGGTCTAAGGTATACATGTAGCAGCAGTGACTTTATATTATATCGTCCGGAGCGTTTCAGATTGAGAAGAGTCGTAAACTGCGGTTGTTCGCATCTAACATCTCAATTCCCTCTGATAATCCTTATCACACATACCTTTAGGAATCCTAAATTGCATGCAATCCAATAAACGTAATTCCCTAAATGGAACAGATCTTATCTGTAGAGACTATAAACATGATCAAAGACTAAACATTACATCACTTGAAGATCGTATCTATAAACAGGCATATTGATACATAAACCCGGGACTAGAATATACAAGCCATGCTTATTACCCCCAGTGTATGCATACGAAACAGATATATTGCAATTTCATCCCATGATTCGCAAATGCCATAAATAGTTGTTGGGCAATTGCTAGGAATTATTGTTAGACTCAACTGAAATGAAAGTAAGTGTGTTTGGTATCCAAGAAATTTTATTGATTGAACATACTTTCTTTGTGTCTTTCAGATTCCGGGAAATCCAAAGTGAGACTCGGAAGGAAATCTAGTAAAAGCAGTGCGGCTGTTCATCATCTAATCCGTGCTAAGGACACAAACGAGCTATCAGATTTATCATTTGTGAGGGAGACGGGACACGACAGGAATAAGGACGAAGAGCAGTCGACAATAAAAAGATAAAATAATCAGATCCACACCGACTACACGGGAAAGTTGAGGTTGACCGAGTGTTCCCGGATTCAGTATAGTATCTTAGGATATACAGAGTAGGAGATAGACACGAGGAGTAGGCGACGATAAAAATGTCAACTAGCGGTGGGAGTGCTTGTGGAAGTCGACAAACTCCCGGCTCATCCACATCGACAGATAACTCATCAGCAAGTGGGTCAATGGCTCACCATAAAAAAGACTTTGGGAAAAAACACCGAAAAATCGTTCGGATATTGACAGTAATCGCCTATGTGATCAGCGTGTCCACGGCGGCTCTTCTCCTCAGCGCCTACTACGTGTTCATCTGGGACCCGAGCCCCACACCGCAGAAGAACTCGTCAGACACGACGACGACCATGGCCCGTGTTGGAGGGACGACCAGTCCAGGGTCCCACTACCAACTCCACGGAGGCTCGAACTCTTACAGCAGATACAACTCCTTCGCCCTGAGTGCATCCAACCCCGACGTGAACAAATACCCGAAAGCGTCCAGAAAAGGCTACCACCACAACACGAAGCCGACTCAGCATCAAATCCCCACTCCCCAGTCACTCATCATGGAGACCCTAGTGCTGAGCAGCACGACACCCCAGCCGCCCTTCAAAAACACTCCGCCTCCACCAATCCCCAGATTTTCTTATCCGCAAGACAAGAAATTCAGCTCGTCTCCCTCCTTTTAGTGCGCCACGGCCACGTGTCCAGCTTTGGAATTCTTCTCTCTTCTCTTATTACTGTCTTTAATATTTGTGTCTGTAGGGATACCCTAGGGGTACCTAGTTTACTTATTTACTAATTCATTATTTACATCTTATCCATTTGAATTTACGATAAGTGCAGAGGGTTTCATGTTATTTGAATTCAGAAGTCATTTTCCTGGGACTCTTAATTTGTTCGGGTATAGTTTGGATTAGCGGGGAAAGGAGTTTGTATCTTGCACTTTATCTTATTGTACCGGAACCACCAAAATAATACATTTCTATTCTATTTACAGATACATATAAAAGAAATATCTAGATGTAAGTATACTAAAATAATATAATCTTGTCACGTTGATAATTCCTTGGAATATCCTACCCAACACTCCAAATCCCATTAACTAATTCTAAGTATCTTGATATTGTAGATACACTTAGGTAACTGAGAAAACAGTAAGCAAAGTGTAACTGTTGCCCCAAAAACACAATTTAAGATAAATGATGAGCAACACGTTAGATTCAGAGAGTAGTGTCCACGAATAGTTTATTGTTTATACGCAGCAGAGATACAATATTAAGGAATATATTAGGGCTCAGTGACTTCTAGGATGTTAGCGCAACCCAGGCTAGAATCTAAGCGAAGGCCTAACCCCAATATACCGAACTCTAAGAATAATACACGAAAAGGATTTGCCTTCGTCTAAAGTAGCTAGACCCATCGTAGAAGTCGGTGAGCCCTGTTGTAGAGCGAGGATATAGTAAAACGTTGAATTCCCTGTTCCCACATTCAAGATGTACCAAGAAGAAATACACGATTAGACTCAACTCGAAGAAAATGAAGACCCTTTCTCCACTTTCTCTCCGGGGAAAGGCAAACCGACTGCTCTTCTACTTTTACTGTAAGTATTACTCTTCGTAATACTTGTATACACACTGTATATTATCGTACTGTTATTACATATAGACTTTTATCACGGCCAAGCCAAAGATTATGATACTGTCGTGCTACAGAAATGTTATGTAGATACCGATGAAGAAGTAGGCTAGTCTTGACAAGATAACATATTATGAATACTAGCTACATAAATAATATTATGTACCCGACAGAACAGCCCACATGAACTTACACCATAACCTACTACATACATAAGTATGGAACAAATTATCTACAGAAATACGGTCATGTGTACATACTTTCTTTACATATGGTTCACTGTATTACATTTTGGTAAGACAGTCTGTAATATAATGTCACTTTATCTACTCCAACTGAAATGTAATAGAATGTATTGTTACATAGTTTACTAGTAAGTAATGGAAGTTTTACGGGAATTAAATTAGATGTGTTATGTTTATGTATGCATTAAGTAGTATTAGATACATTAATATAGTTACTCTTGTATTTCCAACATTATATGTCCATAAGATTTCCTACATTTATTTTTACTTCGTTGTCTCAATAAAGTTTATTGTGTAATAAAGCCATGCACAGTGGACTTATTCCAGCATTCCAACCAAACTGCATACAAAAGCACAAATATCCCAAAGAGGGTAGGATCTCTTTGCACGACAAAATTTACATACAAAATAGGTGCCTATTTACATATTACTTAACAGGAGAGAGACAGAAAAATTGTGTAAGGAACCTTGGAATTCGAGATGGAGGTGATACGGTGCTCGGAACTGAGCTAGCTTAACAAAATTAAACGGGAATTAAATTACGAGACAATAGAATCTTATTAAAAATCTGAGAAGTTCCTCCCGAGCCAATAAAAATGCCAATTGTTTAGTCACGAAATGATTTTTTAAGTGAGGAAACTATAAATTCTGGTGGAGAAAGCTTAGAGAAAAGCCCTGTTTATCGAGCAATCAGTCGGGGAAGGAGAAAGAAGTAGCAAATCAAACGGAAGGAAGAGGCAGGAAAACAAAGATGCCTAAGGGATTCCTTATGTACACAGAGAGACAGGGAGATGGGTGTCATTAAACGTAGCCGTAAATTTCCCTTTGATTACTTTTCGGACGCTTCCCTTATTACCTCTTTCTGCCTCATCTCCCCGGCACATCACATCACATCAGCTCTCCATTGAGTGGGTTCATCTGAAAACGGGAGAAAAACTGAGGAAACTCCACCAAAGACTATAGCGCCACCGCCCCTAGCTCTCCCGTATACAATTCCCCTCTAAAGTCATTTTAACCCGTCTGGCCTATTAGCCTCCAGAAAAAACTACTACGCCTTGACTTCTATCTATCTACTTAAAGCGTTACTTATTGTTAGTTCTTACCATCTTTGTGTGCCCTCCATATACATTACGGCAACGCACAGAAAGCTACACTCAGGAAAATTTACAGTGTATTTGATAATTCTCAACCTAATACTATCTTTTCAACAACCTAAATTGTAAAATTGGTAGAAAAATATTTTTAAAAGTTTTTTGATTGACAGACAATTTTATTTAGCATCAAAATTAGCTTCGAATTGCACATTGATTGAATAATATTCGAAAATAAATGTTTTTTTATTGTGTTACATTGTTAATATAGCTGTGGTTGGTTTTCATCTGGCAGACCAAATCTGTACGTGCGACTTACGGAAAACTCTGTAAATGTAATAGGACGATGTGAAAGGAGGAGAAAGTAGGTAGCTGGAAGGACGAAAGTTTTTACAAGGCAACAAAAAAAGCAATATGCTATCTTTTATTCTTTCGTGTGCTCCTCGGTTTCTTATAGAGAGTGGGTATGGCACTGATATTGTGTCACTGTCTCTCGTCACCTCCGGCTGGCATAAAGTATTAGAGACAGGAGTGATGGGTGGCTTGACTGACACAGTGTTAATATAAAAGAGGACGGAAGGAAAAACTCAAATGCACATCACCGCCAGTCACTCATTCAATTTGAGTCTTGTTCTGGGGAAACCAACAAAAGTGGGAGCCCAGAAACACTTAGAAAGTTAAGCAAATATATAGACTAACATTATAAGGTCAATTTTAGTTGGATTTGAAAAGGATGAAACGCATTAGATTCCGTTTCGTTCACAGGATTGACACAGTGACATGACATGTAGCTTCACCCGTCTTTAACCATTCCTGACTACCTGACTTATCATATTACTTTTACTGTCTAGTGTAGCCGAAAACCAACAAGATTATTATTGGACTAGTAGTCCCTGTTAAAAATTGAATTTCACATAAAATTCCTTCGTGTATAGCGGGAATGAAATGTCAATAGCATATACATTTTTTAAATGTTCGCTCCACTTCCTTTTTGTCGTACAACGTAATATTGGATTGAGTAGCAATATCAGTTTTCTCAAAGTAAAAATATCGTCCATAAGACCATAAACTGCCGTAGGTCAATAGAAACGTTATTAATGGGTATAGAGTGAAAACATCCTAAAGGGACAGTGCTATTGGTATAGCCGACTCATCCTTTCCGTTTTACACTGACATAAAAGTGAAAGAGGAGGCACATTTGGTGAAATTGTTTTCAAACATCGTTATGGGCCTAGAATTTCAGTTAGTCATCCATGTCAGATGAAAGAGCACACGTCGTCTTCTGGCTTCTCTTGACTTAGATGGATCTCATTTCATTATATAAAAGAAGCGTCCCATCACATCACACACAAAACAAGACAGACAGAGCAACTAAACTAAACGAGCAATGTGTGTGCAGCTAAAGATGACTCTAGCGAGTTCTTCAGTTGGTTGCCCTTTCTCCGTGGCCTTGTCTGCCTTTCTTGACGTGACATTTACACTCTCTTATCAATTTGCCTCTTTCCCTCCTGATTGAAAGCTTCTGTTATGCAACGCTCTGCTAATGTGACCAACAAAAGAGAACTCAACACAAAGTTACATAAAATTGACGTATTTAGCTTCCCCGTGTCCCGGTTACTATAATCGTATAAAATTCCTACAGTAAATATTTTCCAACCCTCCCAGCCCACCTGATCTCATACATATATTATTAACTCTAACCTCGTTTACCTTCACTGCTCCTCCATATGTGGCTTTTGCCTTGCCTTTGAACTTTTAACCTAAAGAGACACATTTTATACCCAAAGGAGCATCTACTTACTTTTTACTCATTCCTACCAAGGTAAATACCATTTCAAGGTAACTAGAGTAGTAGGTAATTCATGAGTCTGTGTCCTTACTCGATTGTTTCACGTGTAAAGATGTGTCTACTGCCAACGCATTTATTTATACCTATTCTTACAATGGCACTTTTGGAAGTAAAAGTAAATTGAAATATGTTCCAAAAAGTAATAGCAACTTTGGAAAATGAAAAATAAGAGTTGACACAAGTGTGTATACCTATAGGTATGCAAGTTGTAAAGCAGGAAAGAGAACATCTTGAACATTATGTTGAAGAGTTGTTTTATTAAATTAGATACAGCAGCTTCCATGACGTATTTTGGTTCATCCTTAGTTTGTCTATCCCCAGAGGCATAACACAATCACGCTTAGCATAATCCATCCTTATATAATAGCTAAATGTATCACTTTCCAAGTTTCATGGATGTTTTTCAAAGATCAACTTGAATATATGTATAGAAGTACTTACAAAGTAATACCTCCGTTTTATTATGTATGTAAATGTGCAGACACAAAAGACGACAAATCCTCCGGCAGATAAAATAGCAATATGCTCTATTTGCATAATAACAACGTACATTTACTACAGTCAAAGGGCTTTCCATGTTTCTCTGCATTTATAAAAAGGCAAATTTGTATTAGTATCCATAAGTATCTGTACCATCACAACAGTTACACACAGTATACACAATTCTACAGAGCGTGCCTCCTTATTCCATTGTTTAGAGCTGAATGCAGAATTGAATGTTTGTGGAGAAGTAAGGCTTAAGCTAAGGGGTGGCATATTCTGAAATGCATATTTACTTTCTCCATAACTGTCTCACTTACCTAGGTGCACTTTGCTATTTTATTGAATAACACTACGCAATTTACATTCTCATAATGCCAACTCTAATCTGACTTCCCCATTACCTTGCAGCACCATAACTTTCAACTTTATCTACAGATATACTAGCAATAGAAGTTTCTAAAGAGTCAAAGTTTAACGGATGACATAATTTTATCTATGGAGTTTCGCTCTGCTGTCCTTTCTTTGTCTCGCATAACTTCTTTCTTCCTGTCTATCGGATCATTCCACAATGGTGGAGAATCACTCTGATGAAAGGGAGACGATCTTCTTTGATTCTGGGATTGTCGAGGAATAACCTACAGCATAAATAACCTATCTAACGTACCTACAGCATAAACAAACTTCCTATCTAATATCCCAATATTGCTCTCATTTCGTATTGCACCGACAGTACAGACTACGAAGATGAAGAAGATGGTGTTCACAATAGTCAAGCTAAAAGATACATTGCTAATTCAATTTAAATTACAAACGAAGAATCAAATATTCCCAATAGGTTAAGTCTCTGAAGTGTGTTTGGCGAAAAAAGTTTATTTGCAAGGAAGGTGCCGAGTAGGAGCTGTCTGGAAGAAGTCCTTCCAGATGTGTGTAGGAAGAACTAGAGAAGTCATTCTATTTTTGTATCTATCCAAGCACTAAGCACACTTTGTTTATTTGGCATATGAATCGCGTGGTTGTTGGTAAATAGAGATACAAGGCTTATAAAGCTAATAAAATAAACTATTCACATAAAAATAGCCTTCTCATAGTCCCAACTTTTCTTTCGAGCTTTGATGTACACTTAAGTAGCTCTGTGCACTTTGCTAGTGCTACTCCACTTTAGTTTCGCCCACTCGATGTAATGTAGACAGTGGGCTACTCATTGTAGAACACTTGAAGAAAGTATTAAATGGAACAGTGACAATAAGTAAGGGAACGAACTGTAAACTAACAATAAGCTTTATATGGACTTACTTTCTGTCTTACATTATGTAACATTTCCATTCGGTTTGTTTGTTCCATTATATTTTATTCTGTTTTGTTAGTTTGCACTGTCGGGTTGCGTCGTCGCCGTTCCACGAGCTGGACAGTAACGACACTTCACTTCAGAACCAGCTTATTTGTAATTTAATGTAATTCCCTAAAGTCCCATAAGTCTACAAAAGGCAGCTCACAAACAAGTCCATCTGTTTTCTGTTCTTTGCTGTCCATTGTTCTATACGCGACTATACTCAGAATTCTCTGTGACGATACTCTACATATTACACATTATCTAGAATGGAAAGGTTTTAAATCCATTGAACAACAACCCCGAATGGTCCATAGTGCTTAAAACTCCTTGTATTCTTAACAACATTTCTGCGAATTACATTTCTATCGCACTGCAAATGGTCCTACAGTTTGCAGAACAGACCATGTGAATTACTTGCACTAAAATAATTAATCCCCTAATAAAAACTTACATTATAATGCGAAGTCAAATTGAATTTAGTCTGTAATGAAATTATTTTATTCCTTGAAAACCCCACCCCACTACCAAATATCCACGTATGACTTCTGAGATAGCTACCGAATTATTTTAGGTCAGTCGTCACATTATAATGCATGGGATCTTTCAAATGGCTTAACTACTCAATATTACATACCTTTCTATCAAATACTAACTTAGCACTAAGTTCTTATAATCTCACACCGTATTTTTGTCAAAGAGAAAGTCCAAAACCATTCTAACGGCTTAAAATCGCTCTCACTGCTTTAGTAATGAATTAATTATTGATGATGTGTCATCAAGCACCATCGAATTACTTTTTGATGTGTCAGAAGAGCTTCTTGCAACATTTACGATGATGTATCTGTCTCACGTGTCAACTAATCAACTCTTTGTATGTAATTTAAATTTTAATGCGTTCTTGTCCAGACTGCAAACTACGAAAAAACTTGTTCATGGTCATATTTAGGTGAGAATTATCGTCCTCATAATAATTTGTATATCTCAAAACAGAGATGCGTTTAAACCTTATTTATAATAGTTTGCCTAATTTCTTGGAAATTGAGTTATAAATAGTTGTGTTTACTAATAGTGACATTATAATATTATATAAGACATGATACGTACAACTACAGACCTTGAAGAGTCTCAAGAAACTATCGCTACGCCCACTTGCTTTATATTTTGCTAGTACTTCAGCGGTGCAACTAAAGCGTATTATGTATGTTAAGTAAATAAAACAGCAGATCTAAAGAAACTTGAATCGAGTCAATCTTGCTGCTTGTCTTAGGGGAATTAAAGAGCTACGTTTGAAGTAACTTGACTATTTCCTAGTATTGAAAACTATTTCAACAAGTACGCTAAAAAAATGTGTGGGTTCTGAAGTTCTTGCTTATAGCTGTTTAGAAATATAATTATTTTCAAATGCCAACATCATGCTGAGAATTCCAGGGAAAGTTTCGTCAATTTTGCAATACGCGGAAACACATGACCACACTGTCAATCACTCCTTATCATCCTTTCTGAAGTCCAACACGTTTGTGTAGAATTGAACCGTTTTCTTAAGAGAATAGGGACTACACGAACATTTATTTATGACAACTGTATACTCTCGGAAGAAAATATAGCTCTTGAAAGAGAAAAGGAAAGACGATAGTCCCTCGAGAATGAAATCTGAAGAATGCAAAAACTTTCCCCAAACGCAGATCATATTACTGTTTACATATATTGCAATATGTGAATTACATTTAGCTCAACTTTGCCTAAGCCAAGAAAATAATCTACCTAATCCTCTTATGTATGCATAGCTCAGTCCTATTACTTCTACATGCAAAGTTATTAATGTTCCCCATGATGTTATTGGGGTATGATACAAAGCGGGATAGAAAAGTTTGCAAAATCCCAAGCTAGACATTAATAAACAGTCTAAATTAATTTACACTGAAAACAAATTATGCAATGTTAGTTGTGAGTCATAACTGAAAGTGGTAACCGCAGAAGAAAGCAAACAAAATTTAGGTCAGTAATAGAGAGTCGTTGGCTATTGAAGAAATGCAGGGTATATGTGATATTATATTGCATAGGGGAGTATAGAATATATGGAATATGTAATGTAAGTAACCGAGGTTTCCGTTTATAGTTGGTTGAGCAGACTTTCTTAAAGTTAAGTGAGAAGGGAAGGAATGGCTAGTCAAACAAATGGAGTAGAGAAGCAAACAAACTGAGACGCAGTGAAATTAAATTACCTGTGCTGCACTAACAATAAGTATGAAGGAAGCTATTCAAAGACTTGATCCTATTTATCGGGTAATGCTTTCCCTCGGAGAAAATGAAATCTAGGAGAAATAAGCCTGTCGGGCCCTACTTTCAGTGTGGTGAGTCTATGCAAGGCGTAAAGCAGGGCAATGTAATCTAAAACACGGTAGTTCATAAGCTCCATTGAGAACATCCCCCGCCATGATTTGCCCTATATCAATAAGGTTTAAATTACATGTGGAATTTCTTCGGGGATCTCAGAGAGATACAAGCGAGATATAATTTGATACTTTCTCTATGGGCTCTTTTCTTTTTTCAGCCGAATTGAATGTGATATTTTTTTCCTGATAATAACGATTTAACTGCTATGGAATGACCATTATGTACTACAGTTTGTTCCGTTTCAACTGTAATGGTACTTAGAGCTAGTGGGATACTCACTCTACATTGTAAATGCAATGCAATGTCAATTGATTTGATTCGGACGTGAAATTGACTTGAATGACATCAATTCTTGATGTGGCATTGCATTCGATGCATTTTACTTATTGAACTTTTACTAGACGATTGTATTAAGTATATGAAACACGTCTCTGAAGTAGACACATCTTAGAAGTTATATAAAACAGTAATCATGGTAGGCGGACTCTATAGGTATACATAAATATATTATGAGTAAGATATGTAGCTTTATGGAGTTTATTCCCAAGATGATCCTTTTATATAAAATGATTAGGATTCTCGACTTGTCTTCAACTTCTCCGGTTTGGTTTGGTGCTATGCGATGCAAGAAAACAAACCAGAGTGGAATAAAATGGAATGGTTTCGCTTTGTTGGCTTAACGCCTTCCCGTTCGGCCGTCCGTAACTATAAACTGATTGTGAGGAAATTGGAATGGTCGCCTCGTAGCTCAGTCCTCTTCACTTCCATTTCATTCTACTCACTTCTCACCATCTAATGCATAACAAAATACAATACTCATTCCACTCTATAAGGCAATAAAACCATATAACATTATACTATCTCCAGATACCTTAATAACAATAAGTAAGTAGGTTACACTTACTTATTGTTAAAGATATTCTCATCATATCACTTAAGTCAAGTGGGCCCTGCCAGAACTGCACTGCAGTGCAATAAACACCAACACACTATACCACCTGCAATGTATCTCACAAAACCCATACATCTACGAGCACATAGCACCATAGCCATGCACTGTATCGACATTTTCAAAATATTTTACTACAATTTACTACAAGGTAGCCTCGTATACTAAAGCTAGACTTGGGCTCATTCCTGTCGATAGATCTCAAGTTATACGATAGCTACGAAAACAAGGGATGATGCCTCAAAAAAGTGCTAATAATATTCAGCGGATTACGTTGTAGTAATTTTTAAAATTTTATTTCAGTACCTAACTATAAACATTTGCGAATGCTATTTGTACGGCTGTCACGGAACCGATATCCATTACCTCCTTCAACATAATCCAAGTTTGAAAATTACCTGTTTTGAAATCTCATTTGGCACTGCACGTAAAGTGGAACTGGAGATAAATGGTAATGAAATTTAGAAAATTATTGCGACCCAAATATAAAGAGGTATTGATAGTGAGGTTTTGAACAAACCTATCAAATTGTTTTATTGCAATATCTCCTAAGGCTCCCAGCCCCAGCCAGCGACGGCGGAAAAGCTTGTGGATCTCCCGAAAAATCTGGATTGAAAAAATATTCCTGTCCGGATTGAAAAATGTTTTTCCTGAAACAATAAAGCCTCTAGGGGTTTAAACCAGACACTACTACGGTGTTGTATGTAACGATGTATGTACGGTAATGCAATATATAAACGGGTACAAGTACAACATACAGAAACAGGACATGAAGGATATCGTTGTGTCGGGTAACGTTATCATTCCCCTTATTTTGGTAGATATACAGAACTTTCAGAGAAAACACATTTTAAGTTTGGCGCTCTCGCTTCGCTCGTAAACCAAGAATGCTAATGCTAAATGCTTCAACGGTGCAAGTTATAATATGCAAATCACGTGGGACGGTACCCACGGACAAAGACAAACAGGCAAATCACGTGTGACGTGGCCGAGGTCTTTGTCTGCACTGAAGGAAGCCTGAAGTAGTTTATCTATATTGAACAAGTGTGTCACATGATCTAGTAATCATTGCAGAACTTCAAGTACCTAGATGTACTGTATTTGAAGTTTGAAAATGTATAAGTACGTGAGATGATGGGAAGCAGTCTGAAAACTTGTCTCAATTATCCGAATCTCTTATATGCGGTTTCCAATACTATATAAATATGTAAGAGATACTTGTAGTAGTTGTAGTCGTAGTACTTGTAGTAGTAAGTAGCAGGGCAGAAATTGTCTATAGTAGGGTATGGATAGTTGGTAAGATGCGGAAAATAGTTGGGAAGTGGGAAGTCTATTTGTAAGGAATTTCTATCTTGTCCTATAATGGTAGTGACCGGGTGTCAGTGTAATGGTATTCTAATCTTAAGTATGTTCGTCAATGTTATATCCATAGTCCTTGGTGTTAATAATACAAGTACTATTATAGAGAACATTATAACAGCTCAGCAGTCGAGCAGTCGAGCCTGTGGGCACATTTAGTTGTGATACAAAATTGAAAGTGTAGTGGGTGCTCCATATTACTAACGATGTTTATAGCTGTGTGCCCAAGTATCTGTATTAGGAATATATTTCACGCAGGAACTTAGGTCACATAGTTTAGTACATTATTTTGTGCTAAAGATCATAGTCCATAGGATGAAGGAGGGATGGTAGCTACTTAGGGTATTCATTGGTAGACTAAAATTCACAGATGATCTCATCGGGGCGAGAGAGGAATTCTATTGATTTATCAATTCTGCTTGATCTTCACTTTCTTTTTGCTTTCACTCCACTTTCACCAACCATCCATTCGCAGACTGAAGCACAAGCAAACCCAACTGAGCCAACTTGACTAGACTTGACTTGACTTTCATGCAGAGTTACACAAGTTCTGCTTCTGTCCACGAGTCAATGTAAGTAAATGGTTAAACAGAATTTTGGATAAAGTCGAATCAAAAAAGTGAGTATAGGCCAGCTGTGTAAGGACCAAATCAGAGACCTTGCCTGGAGTAGAGCACACAAAGAGGACAAGAAAGTTGGGCGACTGGGGAGACTGGAGAAGAGCAGGCGGAAGCAAATCTGAATCTCAATTCCACTTTAAATCTTTACCAATTCCCCCTAACTCGGCACTCGACTGAGGAATTCCGAGAAGACTCTGTGTACACATGAAACTTACCTTCCTTTACTCACGCTCTACCTTTATGGATAACTTATCTCCACTTTTTCAAATACTTTCCTTCAGCCATTCCGGTGGCCAACGGACGATACTAAATTCACTCACTGAGAATTATAGCATTCCAACTTTCGGGCAAACCAATAAAATCCCATTTTTATCTGTCTAGTTGCTTCCATTCTCGTGTTTTGTTTCGATAAATTTCTTTAGTTTTTATTGTACAATATCTTCTTCCAAATCCATTGGCATGTTTGCATAAAAAATCATTGCGATACTAAAAGTAAATACAGTATGCCTAAATTAATATTTGGAAACACGATTATTTTGATTTCGAGTCTTCAAACTGTTAAATAGGACACGCCATGGTTTATGTGGCTTGTAGCATGACTCTGAGCATGTGGCTTGTTATGATCCTTTTATATGGCATAAGATGGTTGAGTGAATGTAATAGTGAAAACTTTAGTCCCAATTTGCACGTATTGAGTGAAAGTGATGAAAGCTTATTTTGGTATACTGTAAGAAGTCTTTTCTATATAATGATTCTTATGAATACTGATGAGATTCTATTTAGCACTCTTATCTTCATATTCTGTTTTATTGGCTGTAATAATAATTTCACTGCTAATTTACACCTGGAAAAGTTATGCAAAAGCTCAGATTCACTATTATATTTCTACAAATTGTCATAATGTATGTTATTGTGACTCTCCAGTTTGTATATTGTGTGAGTAAAACCTTTAATACAGTACAGGGTAGTTGATACTTTGATTTATCGATCTGCTACTTGGTTTTGTAAAGAAAATAATGTTGAGGGAAGCATTTCAGTCAAATTCTCCGACGAAAGTATCTGCTTAGGGCTAGAGACATACATAAGTAAAAGTAGACTGAAGCTAACCGAGATGGAGAATAGGGAAACGAGTGGGTAACGATCGTTTCTCTACTTTACACTTTAGAGAAGGGAGCATTCAGATCAGAGGAAGTCAAGTCAAGGGAGTAAAGTCTATTGTGGAAAACTTAACACAGATCTTCAATGAGCTCTCATTGTTCGCTATTCCTCACCAGACGTTGAGTTTGGGAGTTAGTCGACCGAACTAGAGCGCTCTGTACTCCACCATCGTGTACCTAATACATATGGATGGAAAATTTCTTCGGCCAACGCTCTCCGACTTTGCATCAGGGCCGAAAGGAGTGGAGAAAGCTCTCTATATTATTCCATGTATGAAATATGACATGACAATAAATACTCAGCAGGAAACTCAATCCATTGTCCTCAGCTGTCCTCTCTCGAATTTGGACTCAATACACAGTAAATACATGGAGGCATGTCACATTTGGTAATATTTAGGATTCGGTTTGAAATTCTCCGAATTTGTATTGTGTGCACTCAGTAGTTACAGAATGAATCCGTTGATTTTCCCTTTGTACGTTGCACATGTATGGGTTGACATGATTTCCCAACTGGAATTTCACGTAGTTCTTCCTGATGATTGGTAAGCCGAAATAATCCCGTAATCCCTTTATAGGACTGTTGCAGATGGATGGCAAATTAAGATACCTACATGTTCCTTTGGCCTACCTCAGACTCCGCTTTATCAGGATTTGCCTGTCTTTTTTTGCCAGTTTCCTTTGTATTCTATTATCCCTTAGTCTAATAAATAAAATGTATTATCTATAGAGTACAGTCTTCCGTTCAATTCAATTTCGTGTCGTTTTCCATTAAAATGTGACTATCCCTGAAAGAAAGGTAGAATCAATCATAGATATACTTTTTCTATCGATACTAGGATCACATAGCATTGTAAACAAGGTAGACAAAAGGTAAGTGAAAGCCGTATAAATGCTGATTCTCGTCAGGAAGAAAGATTGGTCAGGATTAGATTGGACTCGCTCGACTGTCCATGAATTTCTGCGTGATTGTTTGTTGGAGAGGTCGTTTGATTACAAGAGTTTGCAAGAATCCTTTCCAATGCTGGAAACGTGATGTTATGTCGGGTTAAGTAGAGATAATGCTGGGTGAGCGGAGAAAGAGTCGACAGAGAGCAGACAACTATCATTTTAGCTTATTGTTCGCGTGTGAGGATGAAAGTGAGGAAAGGGAGACTGAGGAAAAAGCCCGGGCATAAATCCGATGTGACAATGAATGAAGACAGATAAATATACGCAAGAATGTTGAATAGATATTATTATACTTTCTCCCTATAGAAAGTATAATAAATAGAGTTGTACTTTTGTGTAGTAAACATGTAAAAGATGCTCTTGGGCTAGTAGAGGTAGAATAAAATATTATAGTGGTGTTAGTTGGTGTGTCCCGCTTTCAGGCTGTAAAGTTTATTGCCAGTAGGATTGTACGGATGCGGATGTATGTGGAGCAGAGTGGCCAAGCCAAAGGAAGCCAGGCCAAGTTAGCCAGCCAAGTGAAGCCAGAGCTTTGCATGGCCCAAGAACAGGACAAAGTCGTTTGATTGTAGAAAAGAGCAAAGTTGGCAGAAACCCAAGATAATTAAATCATTTAGTGCTTTAGTTACAAACGACAGAGCAAAAAGCAAATGGCACTACTAGGAAGCCCAAGTATGCATTGTACTTTCGAGTGTGCATTTTATGTTTTATGGTTTTAATGGAGATACTCTACTTTTACTCATGTGAAGCGACAGCACACGATGGATTGGTTGCCAAAACCAAACAGGCCAAGGAATATGGACAATACCCTACCTACATTTACTATAGGATGAGCAATACTCATACTAATATAACGTCACATTAAGTCTACATAAACATACATATACAAGTTATTATGTTATTCCAGAAGAACTCGCTCCAAATTAAACGAAAAATAACTTCATATTTCATTATAAGATACTATTACTGCTTTTAAATTCTTCCCGAGCTTCCTATACACTCTTATTTATTATAAACCTTCAGGGATTCATGAACATTGCGGTCTGTTGTGATGTACTTTAAGAGTGCGCATTTGTTTATTTGACTATTTCACTCGAGGCTACGTCCGGTCGGATGTATTTTTCTAATGTTTGTTCAATGTACGGTTCCTTGTGCATCTCTTATACTCTCTATAGTAGTCTGTATATAGATTCCACTTGAACAGACATAAATAACGAAGGCTAATTCACATTTTATAATTGTTTTGCTGTTCAGGAATACAGAGCTGTATGATATGTGACATGGCTCTCCGCTGCACTTCATAAATGTCATCCTCATCATTTATATTTAACTGCCTCTCTTGACATTGGGAAATGTGGAAACATAAACACTGCAGCAACATATAACTCGAAGAAAAATATGTTATTTTATTACATTGAGGTCGAGTGCATGAACATTGCTGCATTTTTCTAGACGGAAATGCTCTGTCTCTTGGGAAATTGCAAAAATTCATTTCTTTATGCTTCCCAGTAATACATACACAGAAAACTTTGAAGAAAAACAATTGTAGATGACAAACATTCGGTTTTGTTGTGTCTCTAACTTTTTCTTGTCATAACATAACACGACATAACATACAAAACTCGAGACATTCAAAAAATGAAAGCATTTCTTACAATTATGCATAGTTTAATTATTTCTAATGGTAAATATTCCCATTCTGGTGTAGTTTCCTTATAGGTATTGTTTTTAGCGCATAATTTTAGTGTTTGTAGTGGAGTACATGTAAAATTTCATCTCTTAATTAAAGCCGATGCTGACTGTGCATTAAATTAAAGCGTTTTACGCCTTGCTGTATAGAGCAATTAAACATTAGTGCTGTGACGAATATGTCTACAAAATTCTGCGACTTTATGCAGATGAGTGTAAGTTAAATAGTTAAATGTTACGGTTATCGCATCGTGCCATTCCATTTTGCTCCTTTGCTAAGCAGCAATTAACTTTATTGCAATTGTGATTGCAAACTTTTATATCTAACCAACTATAAAGGACCGTTTGTGTTTTTCTTCCTTTTACGGTCCACTATATACAGCTAAGAGTTTGCATCCTTTAATTCTAATGTTGTGTACCACTGCAGATAAAAGTTTAAATGCTCTCCATAAAACCGAATTAACTTTTATATTTCAATTTCTGCTATCAACCCAAGAAAACTAGAAAATACTGCTCTTTAATCAAAATTCTGACACTTCAGACTCAATTGCTTAATGACTGTATCATGACCATAATATGCGTTAGAAGATTAATAGTTCGTTTAAATGAAAGTGTCTTTTACTAAAGAATATTATTATTCTATATGCAAAAGTCTGGTACAAATGATAGAAAGCAACGATTATTTATTTACATCAGCAAAGCTATAGTGTGGGAAAGTACTATATAGTTACCATCTAACCATCCACCTAACTATAAGTTTATGTATTATATCATCATTTTATTGTCAGGTAGTCATTGTACTGAAATGAAACGTAAAAGCAGAGAAATTAATGGTTGAATGAGTACCCGTCTCTAGAGTACCTCGGAAACTTGGGAAAACTACCATTTTGCTTTCACAACTTCGTTTACAAGGCATTACATGCTATGCAATATTTATACAGGACTAACACACTTCAGAGTACACAGCATAAATATCCCGAACCACTGAAATTCTCTATGTTTAAATTTTGGAAAACTTTTAGCCAAAAGACCATGCATCTGCTATTGCTTCATTTACTTTGTGATTTCAAAGCATTCGGAACGTAATGGAGTTGATTTGTGGACAAACGTTCCAATTAGGTTAGCATTGTGGATTGAATAAAAATATATGTGAAGAGCAAATATGTTTCTCAAGGTTAATTCTACGCTCGTGTGAATCTTGGCAGGGAAATATATACGGATGGAACTTTTTGTTGGTAATTGAGATGTTTTTGTGTAGTGAATTAAGAATCTATGCTCAACGGAAGTTAATAATTCTTCCTTGAGTAATTTTTCTAGACTACCGACTGTAATTAATGTGGGACGAAGTTGTAATTAGGGCAGACCATTATATATTCAAGGTGGATTACGAGGATTTCCCTACTTACCTCTTTGCAGTTCAAGGTTTACTTTAATCTTTAATTCGCCCTTACATATTTTCAAATTAGTTTTTTCTTGTCACATAATCTCAGCTCTTGATTGTAAAAGTTTTCTCCAGTTTGTTTAGAGAATGAAGATTTGGCTGAAAGTAATCAGGTTTGTTAGGAAAGCACATACAGTAATGTGCTAAATATAGAATGGCTTGGCAGAGTAATCTTTAAGATCGTACGTTTTGCATATAATGATTGTGAGCTTAAAGTTAAATAGTAGAAGATGAATCTCTCCGTGTCTTACTGTTAAGTTAGGGTACTGGCAAACTAGACGGGCTGATTACTCGGTGCAAAATTTATGTCGTGCATGAATTGCACGCTCCCGACGAATGAAGCCCGACTAACAAGGAGAAAGTCAAAGATGAGACTCGTCTTGAATTAAAAAGGATTAGAAACTCTTATTTGTCTTTCCTAATAGGCCCTACTTTCACATTACCTATTATATTAGACTATAACCTCATACAGCTACCTACTTAATTTATGGCTTTCTATAATTTACCGTCCACTTGTCTATTTCCCTCTCGAACTAAGCCCACTAGGTATTAGCAACAAATTACTCACTAGCTTTGCAATAATTATAATTCTGTCGGCAAAGCATATGGCTCTATACATTATGCATATGGAGCATTTACCCAAAAAGCACTCTAAATATTTTTAAGTGCACTGTAAACATGTATTTTGTATACAAACATTTCTCTAAAATTGGTACTATTTTGCACTGCAGTAGAAGCAGACATAACCACTCAATAGCCACATGCTATAAAGTATATTCAAGACGTAATAATTTTAATTGCAAGCGTTATTATTAGTTTAGTGTGCAATTTACAGTAGTTTTACTATGCATACAGAAGTAGATGATAACTTGTACATTTAGAAAGGTAGCAAGTAACGAAGTAACAAAGGTAAAGGAAAGGTCTGAGGAAACCGCATCGTTTTACTCAGGACATTTGATAGAAGCTGTTAGTATGCTTTATGCATAATATATGTGCGGATCTAGACATAGAAAATTCAGGAAAGAACAAACTGAACTAAGTAGAAAGGAAGTTAGAGGATTGGAATGAAAGATTGAGACTCTGCCACTGCCATGCAATGCCACCCACCTCTCTCCCTTGAATAACACAAGAGGAAATTAGCTAATTTGCCAGAAGTTCCAGTTGAGCGGACGGGTAATTTATATTCCCACTCGTTTACAGAACTGACTCTGACTGGACTTTACATTTCATTCTATATATTTTAGATCCTGCCTAATTTAGAAGTGATGATATAACCTTCTAGTCTGTTTGCTTATTTTCCTTTGCCAAATGGTTCAATTAGCAGGAGAATTTAAATGCAATACATTTAATCAGCTATTTCTAGTTTCTGTTTACAGAACAAATCTGTATTTGCTGATATTAACTGTTATTAGTTATATGAAGCCAACTTCTAAGTGTGTATCAAGATACAAAACAACCAAAGTTAGCCAAGGTCTTTGAATGACGGGGTAATCTATGTAGGTCAGGTCCTGAAATTCTACAATCGAGCTGAGCATTATACAAGAATTATTTCAATAAGCGACGAGAATACTTAGTGATACAGATAGGAAAGGAGAAACTTAAGCACATTCATCTTCATCCTTTTCCAAAACCTTAAAGCTTGTCTTCCCTTCGTTGATTTATATGAATCCAGGTAGGTACTTATGTTGGCCTACTGAGAGCAATTTCTCTCGTTTACTACTGACCTGATTCAATCATTTCCTATTGTAATTGTCAGCAGAGAAAATAAGTAAATGGGCGAAGCAACGGAAACAAAATTAATCAGTGCGGACGCGTATTTAATTCTGTGCTGTTATGTCAGGAATATTACATTTCCGCTTGGAGTAAACTGTAAATGAATCCTGCCCTTTGTTTGACTAACAGAGGTAGATAACTCGTTCGCATTTCAGATTTACGTTTAGCTGTTCATTACACTAATATCTTTCGTGGATTCCATAATATCGTATCAGTTTGTATGCTGTGTGCAGACGCGTAAAATAATATCATGATTGATATACAAACATTGTATGTAGAGTAGGGCGCAGGTAACAAATAATGACATATGTAATTCTAACTCCTGTAAGACTAACCAACCAAATCAACGTAAGCTAGACAGACAAGCCGATGCTTTCACCACTCACTTACTTCTTGTCTACTATTATTAATGGAAAGAGATGAGATGTAAATTATTACACCAGTCTACTGTCATCATGTCACTTCGGTTTGTTTGCATCGCTGCAATAATTTGGGATGGGGTACCGTATAGTATCGAGTTATAGGTACCACTCTGTCATCCAAATAATACAGAATACTTGTCTAGAATAAGATATCGTATAGTTGTAGGTTGTATGTCTCCAATTTGCAAATGGATTCAAAATGTTTCCTCAGGTAACGGGAAACTTGTTAAGCATGTAAGTCATATCTGTTATAAAAATTATAGAAAATGCCACAAAATTATAATATAATATTACGAGCCGTTCACCCAAAGTTACCCGTCAATAAATGAGAAAATCATGTGGTCACGGCCACATAAAGTTAATCTAGTCTGATTCACTGGATATGGATATTAAATGGTCCGATTTTCTTGTAATTTAATTCCGGGGAC
>JABASH010001833.1:0-23509 GCA_019776445.1 Tomocerus maximus | reverse complement strand
CCGAAACCCTATTCACACCTTAATTTCAGTTGAGTCTGAAAGATATTCTTTTATTTTGTCTAATTTAAAGCAAAACCTTTAAATACTTCACCATCAATCCGAGAGATACATTCTATCTCTAGTTCTGTAAAATATTACACATATTTACAACACTTAGAGTTGTACGTGTAATTGTATAGCAAGTTTACTTATACTAAAGTTCTTAAGAGATAGAAAGATTCACAGGCTGCAATCATAATAAGAAACACTTGTTCCATCCAACTGATCCAACCATCAGCTGGTTGTCTTGAAGTTAAAGCTGTTCTGTTCTGATGTGTGATCTGCTACGTTTTGTTGTTGTTGTTGAAGCAGAAGGTTACATTTACATACGCGACGAACATTAGACCACTAATTTTAAGAATGTTTACAACTGAACAGACAGCAATGTGGTTTCGATGTTTGTATTAGTTTGTTCTATTACGTCGTATTATTCGATATTCGATACATATTCGATACAATATTTAGATACACAAAGTACACATTACCTAAAATCCTACTTCAAATTTAGATATTTTAATCGTAAACCTGATCGAGTTACCATTATTACGATTCAAGTTCGTGCAAATCTAATTTTGATACTATTATTGGAATAACTTCTGTTTGAGTGACACTTTTTAAATGGGTCGCTGGTCCTTTTTCGACGCTTACTGTTCAGATAACTTCCTCCGCCAACTTTATGATCTACAATCTCTTCAGTACTATGGATATAGTTATACAAACTCAAGTATGTTAATATGTTACCTTTACTATTAACCACAAATCTAAAGTTCCTTTAGTTAACGATTTACATACTGCCACATACTACATTGAAGGATATATTCAATTTTCTAAGTACATATTAATATGTGAGATTATAATGAGTATATTTTTATGTGCAAGCTTTATCATATTATGCTTTTTATTAGTATCTTTGCGGAGAAGGTATATTTATTGCTGTTTCTATGATAAAAACGATAAAGGCTATAGATAACATTAGCAGCAAGTCGTATACACAGAATTAGATGTAATATTTTGTACAGAAGAATGTGTATATAGAGATAATGCATGTAGTTAATTTAAGTCTATTTCTACTATGTATCCAGATGGGGATTTAGTTATCATAGTTATCTTCCTCTTGCATCTTGCATTAAAATATCGTAAATATGGTGGATGTATCCCGGATTCATTAAAAAGGGTTTAAAAGGATGAAGATAACAATTACAAAAGAGAAAAGATGTATGCAGTGCAATATTAAAATGACATAATGTATTTAAAATAAAAATTGAGGATGTATGAATGGATAATCTGTTCCTTATGTTGTGATTTCGTAATATTGTATAAATAGTTGTGACATTGAATTTAGATGTGAGATTGGGATATTGATTGTAATTTGCAGAGAGTGACACGGAGTTGGGTTTGGAGTTGCTGGTGCGCCGGAAGGATCGTCGTGTAAGTGTGGCCCCAATGCATGCGGGTCTTCAGACATGGGTAGACGCCAAAGGTTTGGAGGTAGCTGCTGGTCAAACTTCAGTAACACCCGGTGGTTTGACATTGCAATTACCTCCGGTGATTCACCAAAGGAAGAAGCTGTCGTACGATGACGTCAAGGAGTTGCTGAATAATGGAAAACTGAAAGAAGCTAAAAATGCCGTGCGAGATAGCGATTGGGATTTAACAGACGAAATTCGATCTCGTCTCTGGCCTCTCCTAGATTCCATCCATGAGGCTAACCGAACCAGTGCCAATCTAGATGGATTCTATTGGGAGACAGTCACTCAGCTTTATGGCTCCGACGGTAATAAAAATAAAACTACTACTATTGTGGTAAACTTTACGTACACTTACACTTAATTCCCTTTACACACTCCGACCGAGATACAATTAACGAGGGAAGCGAGTTAAGTATCTAATAAGAAATTGCTGTTTTTACAGAACTCCCGGAGAAAACGAGTACTTTGCCAGGATTTGTGGAGCAAAGAAACTATTATCAACTTTCATCCGAGGGAAAGTCCATTTGCGACAGAATTGTGTCTGTAGTGGGATATGCCTACCCGGAAATTACTTATTGTCCCCTTTTGCTCCCCGTTGCCTCGCTCTTTCTGCACTATGTCGAGGTACTTACTCTCTGTTCAGGATTTTCTCTCTTTCATAACATCTCTCGAATTCGTTTACAAAGGAATTTTTACGAAGGCTGTTTAAGCTAAGAATGTTGTTCACAGCAAGATTTTATGGAGAGATCTATGTGGAATATAAATTGTCTAATGGAATTCTGTTGTCGCTTCGTTGGTTTCAGGAGGAGAAAACATACAACTGCATTTGCACTTTACTCTCAGCTCGGCAAAAAGTCTTTCTAACACAAACAAAATTGCAATGGGAGGTTACTAATGTCACCGCAATGCAGCTCACCAAAAAATTTTCCGTATGCTTTTAACTATCTTTGACATACTTTAAAAACTTTGAAATGTTACGGCTCAAATCATAATCCTCTTTAGCATGCTAATGAAAACTTTCGTTTGAGTTTAGAAGTCGGCTTTCAACTTTGTGGCTCGACAGGTCAAACCTGGAGAAAAGATAGAGCAACTTTTCAACGGCTGGATTTGGTGGATTTTTAGAGACTTGCCACTGGCTCATTTGGTAAAAATTGCTGCACCTAACAGTTTTTCCATGTTGTTAATATTGCATTGATGATGATAGTTATGTCATCGATTTATTCTCATCATTCCACATTTTCAATAGGCAAGAGTTGTGGATTGTTTCCTTGTGGAAGGAATGAAGGTCCTGTATCGGGTGGCAATAGCCATTTTGCTCAATTTCAGCAAGGCCGCCAGTTCCGACTCAACGTGGTCTAGTCAACTAGAGAATTCTGGACTGGAGAATACAATTTCGAAATACTGCCGCAGTTTGCCTGTAAGTACATATACTACAGATACTTTCAATTGTATATGAGTTTTTTTTAGAAGTTTAGAGCATCAATTTGTTTTTTGCAGATGACACCGCAAAGGCTGCTAAAGACAGCATTTTCAATCCGAGCATTCCGTGGTTCTGAAATTAGGAAAACGTCAACAAAAGTGGAGTTAGTTTTGAAGAGCAAGTCAACGGGGAAAGATGGAAAACTGCAACGCTCGAAGTCCTCAGAAAATATGCCAACGAGTCAATCGCAACATGATATTCAGATGATGTCTCATACTTTGGCTATCAAAGAAGTGAGTCATCCGCCCATGGTGATGCCCCTGTCTTTTTTAACAATACTAATATTTCACACAAGTAGTAATAGCAATTCTGCCGGAATTGGTCTTCGTCCATCCATACTAATAAGCAATAACTACTGTCCTTTGTTTTTCTCACACTCTTGCTGTAGATTAGAAACGATTTCACAAAGTCGTTTTGCTTTGTTGAAAATATCAATCCAGTTTGAAGTTATTTTTTTTTTAGCTTTTATTGCTTTTTCAGAGTAAACTATGCACTAACCTTTACTTTAAGGTTGCTGTAATTATAATTGCACAGTTTCTTTTGTTATTAAATTACTATCTAATCTAGATCAAAGGATAAAAATCTAATCCATAATCCATGCTAAAAATTAAACAAACTTTTTACACGCTGCTGGAAACCAATTTGACTGAATTGGGTTAAAGGGTAAAACAACGCCAGAACATAAGACTCAATCTATGGGTCATTTTCTCATAAATGATCTCAAGTCTTCTATTGCCTGTAAAGACGATGTAAGTGAAATACTTGGTCATTATATTGTAGTCGTTGGTTGGGTAAATCTTTCTGAATTTTCAAGCTTGGCTATTTAGATAAAATTATATTCTAATTATGTTTGTTGATTTATTGTGAGTGCATAATGTGATTTACATGTGAATGACCTGAGATTTAATTTTTGGTGTGAATAGCTGCTAATGGTTTGGCAGTGGCTGCCAGTGAGAATAACTATGTACCAGCCAATCATGTTGTATACGACGGAAGAGCACGGATGTTCCCTCACGACCTTCTTTAACCGAGTGGAAAATCACGAGCCTACAATTCTCACCATAAAAACCACGAACAATGAAGTAAGTTTGAGGAAGATTGTGAAATTTTATTACTACTACTCCAAGTAAAATAGAGTGGCACTTGTTAGCTCAGGGAATAACAATTTGTTTCAATGGTAGGTCTTTGGGGCTTACTGTTCAAGTGCTTGGGCATTACGAAACACAAAAGATGAGCGTGGAGAACGTCAGCGATATTTTGGAACTGGAGAAACATTCCTGTTCAGTTTGAGACCGGAAATGGTGAAATATCCCTGGGTAGGCATTCAACCTCGTAAAGACGACGAAAATGAGGACGATACTTCAAATGGCAATAATAAAATCCACCACTCGGCCGAGCTCTTTATGCACGCTGACACTCACATGATCTCCATTGGAGGAGGGTATGCAAACTTCTTATCTTGTTAAAATAGGATGAAACTAAATAAATGTTATTTTACGTAGTATTCTCACTGTATTTCCAGGAAAGGACAAGGTTTGGTTTTAGATGAAGATCTGAGATTTGGAAAGACAGAAAATTGCCAAACTTTTGAAAACCCTCCTCTAGTCCCATCCAAAGACTTTGAAGTTTGCGTGATAGAGGTGATTGGTTTTAGTGGCATGTAATATTCGTTTTCCACCGTGAAAACCATTTAGTCATCTATCTCTCGTTTTGCTTTAAAACCGCCAATTGAAGGAGTCCGAGTGTGCATGTCATGCAGAAGTGAAGAAAGAAAAGGAAGGACATGGGAAAGTTGATACCTACTGAAAATCGAGAGAAAAGTCTTATTTTATTTATGTATTCTAATTGGGTTACTGGCAAGTACCATTACTTCATAATATTATGTGAAGGTGTTAGAACTTATTCCTCAGTGCTGCTTGTGGCATCTATTCCAAGTCATAATATAATATTGTTATACGTTATAGAGGTCTTAATTATACAGTCATTAGCAACTAAGCAAGGTTTTCCGTAGAGGAACTAATAGCGTTCAGTAGTTAAAATAATGATTATTGCAAATGAATAATCCATACAAGCCGCGCTAAAATTAACTCTATCGATACTGTCTGTACTTAGATATATCCCAGTGCAGCCATTGCATTTATTTATGATTAAATATTGTTTTTTAATAATATTGATAGAGTTAGATCAGTATGTTATTCTTTGGTTCGTCCAACAAAATTTCTGAATAATATTAATTATTATTCAGAAATTTTGTTGCAGATAATCCGATCATTGTTATAACAAAAATAGCGTCTGCAGTTAAACAAACCATGTAATTAGTTTATGATGCATAGCCTTTAGTTATTGATAACTTATATAATTGAAGTAACTAATATTAATCAAAGTTACATACTAATCAGCGTTACAGAAACTTTATTTCATGAATTGCGATCTGATTTTGAGATAAGAGAGGCTAGTAAAGCGTTTCTACTACTGTAAATCCTAACCCAATTCAAAAAGCGCATCTACTTATGCATTAAACATGATAATAGCAATAAACATAGTAATTGTGTATTTTAGAATTTATAAGTAACATTATAGTAATCCTTTTTTCTATCAACCAAGCTGGCTTAGTGTGTAACTGAAATTAAAGTTCTGCTGAAGAAGCTGAACTTACGTAATAGAAATATTATGTAGGAATATTAATATTACCCAGTCTCGTCTGTAATCGTATTCTGTAGTATTTGTTGTGTAATTAAGGTGTTTGCCATGCTGTGCCCATGCAAATAAGGAACTAACTATTACAACCTAAAATTAAATTCAAGTTAAACTGTGTTTGTCTAATAATCCTGAGACAATACCAATTTGCAATTACAGATTATTTATTGTTGTACCAAGAATGTTATTGCAATTTGCAATTGCATTATATATGTTCTGTATAAGAATGTAATCCACTATGGTGATTAGTTTAACTGTATTGCATAAAAAGTAGTCAAATGAAATTGTATGTAAGTAGCTTGTGTGGTGGACTATTTAGGAGTTTAGTCACTGATGTGCATATCGCTGTATTATCTTGTCATTGGCACCAACTACTCACTACTAACACCAACCACCGAACTCTTGACTGAAACTTAGTCTTTGTGAGGGCAATCAATTGGCAAAGATAAACAATATCTCCTAAGGACTTATCTCTGTCTGCCTTTGATGTTAATGCTACATAAAATTACTCTTGATATTAGAAACTAAGAAATTAGCCAGTATAGTCTCCAAGTTCCAAATAGTATTTTTTAGAAACAATGTTCACCTTGTCTGATATCAGAGTGAGAGTAGTGTAGAGTAGACGTATAAAATAAATTGCCCAATCAACTAATTGAGTCAGTCAGTGTAGTTTTCAAATACAATAACATTAACCCTAATTACAGTGCATCTACGCAGGTAGCAAAACCAAAGCAAGTAGTGGACGCAATATGCAATGCAATAGCATATAAAACTATAATGTACGTAAATGCATAAATAGCAATAAGTACAAATCAAATATTGATATATAGAAATCTATCTTTAGCTAACTAAAAATGACTATACCTAACATTTTAGGAATAATTGCGGTGAACACATAGTAGTAGGTGTAGGACATAATATTACATAATAGTGTGTATGCAGTAAAATTATGTGATTGATAAGCGTTGACAGTATTCAAGGTATCAGTGTCCACATCCCGAAACAATAAAACCAACTTGACATGTGCATTTGCTAATACAGAGATAAAATTAAGTTCGTACAATGCATTACGATTTACAATGCGTAATATTGTTAGTAAATAACACAAGCGTAGAAATGTTAAAGCTAAATGGCCCACCTTTGTAACAAAACTCATTTACTATTATTACCTCTACAAAAGATAAAGAGTAGTTTACGAAGTGTTATATATGCTTGGATGTCCCTAGACTCAGAAATCGTTATAGTAGTGTTATAGTGTAATGAGACTGCAAATGCAACAAATGCTCCTGTCCTATCTGGTCTATTAAATGTAGTTAACTAATTATTTAGACTGAATCAATACACTGCTAAAATTCTATGTTATGTAATATACATTTGTTAACCTTCTCTGAAGTAAAGGAAACCCATTTATTATTTGCAATTCCGATGCAAGCTAAAGCAGATTTCTTTTTTTGCATGCTCAACTTGTTAACATAAAACTCTAATTTGTAGTACATCTTCACAAGTTCACACATTCGTTAATATACTACGTAGAATAAGAAAAAAATGGTAATTGCATTGTCCTGTCTAATTTTTTATGTTGCTCGTTTTTGGCAACCAATGTCATCATTCGTCATACTTGAAGAAGTTTCGTAAATTATCTCTTGTTTACTATACCCTTGTCCTATTACATTTATCGATGTACTCAATTTTTAATTCAAGTTAGGATTTACATTATTGATGTACCATTTAACTAAGTAATTAATTGATAATAATTTGAACATCAATATGTCTACCTATAGTTTACCCGCATGCATTTCTTGCTTATTTATTCAGTGAGACACAATAATATTGTGTTCTTTATAAATATACAATACAATTGACCAATAATATTACGCAAGATGCTTGTGAATGGAGATAATGTAGATTTATTTGTTTCATCAAGAGCAGAGGACAAGAATATTGATATTTAGATATTTTACAATTAATTGCAGGTTACAGTATTCAGATGAACTAGGTGAATATTGCTTGTTTCAGTAGCCACAGGGAGTTGTATGTATTATAGTTTCCAATGTGATGTAATTTAAGTTTTATGGAAAGTACCATGTGTAAATTACCATAGATTGATAGGTAGTTTCGAGTGTAAGATCTGTAATGTCATCAGACCTATAAGAAACGATGTGTATATAAAAGTTATGATAACTAGTAAGTAATTGTACTGATTATTGTTTACGTATTATTTTCTACTAATTAATAGTTAATTACATGCCCATGCGTAGCAATGCACTAACTGTTATTTTAAGCCCGGTCTCTATTAACCAACAAAACTAATCAGAAGCCCTACCTGAATGTTGTAAATCGGTGTGTAAAGAAATGAACTGTACGATGTTTTCATGTGGTAGAAATAAACTCAGCATCAAAAAATAGCGAATTGTTCACTTTACTTTCTTTTTACAAAGATGCCCATAGTGTTATCATATTGAGAGATAGTTACTGTTAGAATTTGGATATCTTATTATGATGCATTATGTAGGTCAGACAAATCTGATTCGGGAAATTGAATTTTCAAATTTTATACTACAGATATCCTCTCCGTTGCATATTGAACTGCTATAGTGCACTTTTATTGTCGTGTACTTATAGTACACTTCAATCAATTGTGATCATTTGGATTCACCGTCTGTTTTATGGCATAAGAACCGAAGGAATATTTTGATGTACCAAATAAATGAGCATTTACACTGATATGTGAGTTTACTCACACCCCTAACCAAAATACTAGAGCTGTTCTAATATGTTATTTATCAAATGTGTACTAGAGATGAGAGAGGACGTAATTCCTATTAAAGAAGAGACTTGGATGTTTACGTAATGGGTATGTAGGAATAGAAAAGTGTATTAGTAGTAGAGACGCCTTATCTTTTACTCTTCTCAATGAAATGAGGTCACAAAAAGAGATAAGAAATGAGCCAGTATTACATTGCAAGTATACTAGGAGCAGAAATCAACTCCATTGACTTGAGACATGTACGTACATATGTAAATAAATACATTGATTTCCGGAATTGCAATTTGTAAATGTTTGTCTAAGTACAGTTGTACATGCTCATGATACGTATTTCAACACTATGGCATTGATGATCTTGTTGCATGCTTATGAAAGAGCTTTGATTTAATAAGTGTCAATGAGAAGTTTGTAGGAAACTATTATCACTATAATTTCATCCACCTCCTCTCCTCAGTTATAAAAATATGATGATAACTAATGCTATCTCAGTATTAGAAATGAAGTAATCCTCCATTCTCCATGAAATACTTGGAACTGGAGTAACATAATAATATTGTAGTCATATCCCAGTCAATTGGACCGAAACCTCGTGCTACCTTTCACTCGTAGTTGTATTAACTTCGAAACTATTTTCTGACATCATTTTCATCCCTAAACAAAATTAATGATGCTTTTATGACAAGAAATTTGTATATGTCATCCCAACTTAGAAGGGCAGAATATTATTTTGACGATACAGCTAAATGATATGCAAGAACTTTAATAATGCTTTCAGGTACTAAAGACCATGACGTGTTTTGCTAAGTTTGTTCAGACTCTCGATCACCAAATGACATCAATATTGGAAAATAAAGTTGTGTGCAGTTTGACCAATTGTGTTATTGTCAGGCGTGGCAGTAAGAATTGTTGTAGATTGATACACTTTTTCCATTCTGTGAAATTCCCATTGAAAACACACAAAGATGTATAAAATGCGACGAATGCACATTCCAGATCGACATACTATTACAATTATTGTTGTAGTACATCAAGTCTAAGCAAATGTGGGATTTGAACTTTCTTACGCAGAAAAGCGAGGAAGGAGGAGATATCCTTAAAAGTCTTACAGAACTGTGGATGAGCGCGTATTATTCTATTGTCGAAGCCAGCTAACAATAAGCCAAGTTAGGATAAGGGATAAGAGACAAGTAGACAAAGATTGCAAGGGATTTTCGGTATTTTGGTGATACATAAGGAAACCTATATTGAATTGTTGAATTGAGTGTGGCCTGGCTGGCATAGCTGAACTTAGTTTAACTCACAGAGTCAGAATGTGGCTAGCTACGAGCAGGAACTGTAAACAAATACATAAAACGTTCCTAAACATACACATACAGACTTGGTACACTTTTCTACTGCTACATACTAATATTACCCTCTATAAGATTGCATGCGATGGTATACCGTATTCCCTAGCATGAAGCTCAACTTTCGTGTATAAAATAAATTTACTATCATCTCAACACTGCAGAGGACCTAATAATTATATCGATATTTACAAAACAGTCGGAATTCAAGGAGTAAATTACTAAGATGTTTTAACTGAAATTCGGATGTAATAGGAGTTTAGACAAAATGTATTAGAAAGACTGGGAGTGTTTGACGAGCTATGGCACGGCACCTATCTATACAGGAACCATAGCATAGTAGGAAGTGTTGGTGTAAGTATGTGTTTATTTCCAATCATGGTTAGACTTTTTATAGGAGTCTGTGTACACGAGTTGAAATAGTTTAGGGTACTAAGGATAAAGGTTAGTATAGGTATTCTAGAGCATTCTGCATTTAGAGGCTGGAGAGGACTGGAGATGAGATTGCACTGCATGGACTGACTTACACTTCACAGAGAGGAAAGAGGAGGAGATGAAGACTTTACAGGCATCGTATATATAGTAAGGCCAATAAGTATCGGTTAGGTGGGAGAGAAGTTAGTCTCACTTAAAGTATATAGATAGCCAAGAAGAATGAAATAAAAAACGGCTGTGCTCACTCTTGGAACAGTGTGAGTGGGTATGCTTATTCTTAAATAATGTACAGAAAGATGTTTTACACTTTTACAGTACACACTCACGTATGTCCGTATTTGTGTGTGCCTTGGTAAGAATGTAAATGTGATCTGACTCTAAGTCTTAGTACTCCGTCCGTCGGCTCTCTGGCAAAACTACTTCCTTTAGTCATTCGTGGCATTTGGTGGATGAGGGACTCGGGTCATCTTCTTGTCCACTAATATATCCTGAATTTTAACCGCAAAGTATTTTTATTCTTAAAATTTTAAACCATTTACAGACACAATTCGCAGTGTGTGTTCACGAAAACCGGTATCTAGCAATTTATATCTAATGAAACTAACTTAGGGATACTATACTGTAGTGAATTCCAAGTAAAACTTGAGAAAATGAAAACAGGGGTTTCCAGTTGATCTTTCGTTTGTATAAGGCTCGCCAATTTTATTTTCGTCATTAGCCGGTCTAGCAAGTTAGTATAAGATATTGAATTAGTACGCGTATTTATATGCATTACAACTCGCTTTGTAGTTAATATAGAGAAAATTACGTTTTTTTACTTTGTTATCTGAGAAGAGCTATAAATCCATTTATTTAGTTCATCAGAGAATGAATGGGATTCTAATAGTGGGGTGTGCAGTTTAATTCAACAAGTGGAGAGACAGTCAAAGTCTCACTTTCATGATATTCGCATACAGATGCTACGAAATCCAAAGTTTCATTTCGTCTCTCAAAAAACGTTCGAATTGTATCGACTGAATTGTTAGAGTTGCACCGATGATATCCGAGCAAATGAAAAGAGACTAAAGAAAAAAGAATGGATCCAAGTGTAAACTAACTGGACATAAGAATGAAGACGGAGGAACAGTGAATGAAGACTTGGAAAATAAGTGGAGTGTGTAGTGGCTATTACTTAAGTAAGGCAAGAGATACGGAGGATTAGAGACAGACAGCCAGACAACTTCACTCGAAAGGAAGATTCTCTTTGTGAATCAGTATAGTGTTGTGTTTTAAGTGGTGGAGTGTGCTCTCATCTTCATTCACATAATTCTTCCACTGTCCATCTCAGGGATATTATTTTTCAAATTAAATTAACTCCGCCAGCTTTTCCAAGCACTAATTTTCGTTTCCGACATGTAAAATTAAGTGAGGTAATTGTGCGGTGTGTGTGGTGAGGTACGGCGGGATGTGGCCTGCCCACAACTACTAAATCAACTAGTCAAACACGCCGATTCAAAATCCTATGAGTCTGTAGAGGAGCCAACGCACGGATTTTACACAGACCCTTTTCTACCTACATCTTACTTTGACATTCTATTTTCCTTGCCGCAATTTCCAGCAAGATGAAAGCTAAATCAACATTTTGTGATATGTTTCCACATACAGCTGTGAGGTGGAAAGGGATTCATATCGGGGATGTCCTCTGCAAATGGTAAGTTTCTCATCTACTAACCTTCTAAATAATACTACGTGATGTGCTACATTTCTGAATGATTTTCACTGGATAAACAAACATTTAGCCTTCTTCCAACTACTCCGTATATAAATTAGTCAGTACACATCAACATAATCAATTGAGGTCCAGTTAGATAGTTCAAAGATTATCTTTATTCTCCCATTCATTCCAATGTTCAAAATATACATCACCGATTCGAGTCGAGGTGTAGGCTCTCTTATAATTTCACAAATGAACAAGGACAATAATTTTCCACAGCATCTTACCATGGAAGATCAGTTCATACATTACTAGGAGAATGTCATAAAAGTATCTTGAAGTCTGTGAGTCTGAGACCCCCGTCAGCGTCTCATTTTACATCAGGCTATATTTATTTTGGCTTGTGCAATACTTGGGATTATGCAAGCATCCACTTAAGAGCATGCTCAATAATTTATATTTACTCAAGTAATGTAATTTCCGTAAACAATGGCCACAATCTCCTGTCTAGATCCCTACATGCATCCATCCACACTATTCTGAATAGTCATACAGTCAAATATCTATGAACACACATTTGTAATTGCATTGAAAATTGTAATTGATATTTTAGGTTGGCTCTATGGTTTGTGTACCAAACCTTTGTAATGTATACTCCAACTGCGGACGCCGTAAGTCTCACTCTTTCCCTTCTCCGAAACTAATGATAAAATTTAACAATTATAATGCATAAATTAAGCAAGCTTTTGCAGATCTCCTTACATTTAGCCTACACGCAACCGACCGGCTTGGCTCAACTTATCTGTAAATTCTCTTTGACTCACATCCTGCTTCCTTGCACATTCCTCTCATAATAGTTACTTGTGTTAACTCAATTTGATAAAACTTATGTCCGTGTCTATTATGGAGTGTTGATGTTCTACTTTTACTCTTATGCAGTTCATCTCCACAAATAGTAATCATTACATTTACTATAATTAAAACAGTAGTCATTCATCATCTTTCTTTGCAAATTTTACATGTTTGTACCCATCAAGCTTAAAACTCTTCTTAATATTCTGTGCTCATTACAATCTCTCATGATTTCACTTCAGAAATTCAAACGCCTACGGGGAAATTCATAACACGCAATTTCAAACACAAATCGATCAACCCATAAAATAAGTCAATGTCCGAAAACTTCATATACCACAATCAAAAGCCAGACATTTTTACACCATGACCAATTTTGTTACAATATGTAAATTGATGCTTAATAAATAAATCATGTAATTGCAATTTAGCAATCGTTTATCGGATTGAATTGCCAGTCCTAATAACTGATACATTCAACTATATAATCAGATTAAAATATACTGCGTAACTTCTGATAAATATATTGATGATTTGTAAGTTGTAATGCATGACATTATTAACTACTATTTATGTTGTGATTTAAAGTGTTAGCGAAAGAGTAGGAAAAATTATATTCGTTTGTTGATGGAGTCTTCAGCTCTATACTCAAAATACCCTCACAATGTCGAACGGGTAATTCTGAGAGTTAATAGCAGAAAATCTGTAATTTTTTATAACTCGTTATGAATAAGGTGATATGATGAACTGTTGAAAGCTTGGGAGCTTTCGCTGAGAAGAGAATCTCTAGAATAAAAATGTAGTAAATGCAAAATGTTTATCGAGCGTACTTTAGTAGTTTCCTAGAGTTGAAGAATGTAAGACAATACAAAAAATGTAAATGATAAAAAAGCGGTGAACAAATATAGCCTACTAATCGTATGAATGTAACTTCCGAGAGTTCCAAGTAGTAAATAAGAAATGCCTAATTGAAAACATGAACAAGTTGAGGGAGAGAATAGATATATGGAAATAAACTACCTATATAGTAGATTTGTCTGTTAATAATACATCCACAATTAAGTACTATGGTTAGCGTGTATAAACATTGTCTGTATGCAGTTAGTAGAGTAGTTTGACTGAAAAGAAGTGTATCCAAATAAAGTTACCCATCTTGTGTATCTAGACATTAGCAATGTTGTTGACTTTGTCTATTGACAATCAAATCCCACGTAATCCACGGAAAATTGCCAACAAACTGCCAATCTAAGAGTCTTTTTCTTATCTCTAAGTCTAAGATCTGCACTGCAATGCACTTACTTTATGTACATACGATTAAGTCTGTTCTGTAGGTACATTTAGTAAAAGGAACATTAATTCTTGAGTCTGCCCACACTCTGACTCTTCTAGTCAGACAACTTGTAGCTACATATATAGAAGTCGCAGTGCATTTGTATGTATTTGTATGTACAGCACATAACACTTTCTTTAACTCACCTCACCTCGACATTCAATTCAACATCCTACAACTTACATGCACAGCTAGCCCAGACAAGTTGTCTCTGTCTCCCAACAGCTATCTCCAATCTACCATCCACCACACTCTTCATCTTTAATCTAATCTTTCAGAGATGCTAATATTTATGTTCTGTCTCTCTAATCCCTATTCAAATAGGTAGTTCCAGTTCAGTAAACAATTGTTTCACAAACCTACTACTATTTAAATGGCAATATGAAATCGCACCCTCTCCTCTCATCTTCCCCCTTTTATTGAGTTATTTAAATTCAAGTCCCTATCCTCACGGATATAAACGTCTGTTCAGAAGACAGAGTTTGAGTTGCATCTGTCAAGTCAATCAAGTTAAGTCACAGGTATATGAGATTCATGCCTCACAGTCACAGTACGGTTCTTCATTAAATAGAACGAACATCTCATAATTCCATGAGCATGTGTGGGATGTTGAATCAAATGAATAACATTTCTATGTATTCTTCTCTGCTCAATTGACTTTTTCCTATTTACATTTTCTACTTTATTACCATCTCTCTTGATATCTTGTCCTGCTACTCCCACTTTGTCCTCATTTTCTCTTTACATATTCTCTCTATACCGTTCATAGCCCTTTTCATATTTTCCATTCAAACTTCACAGTGCAGTGTCAAAGCATTTCGATAAACGTATACAAATTAATACTGACTGAAATAGTGCATTATAAAGAGCCCAAGTAATCCTACGTAATCTTCAGCAGAGAAACTAAACATGGCAGTCGAATCATAATCCTATGCAAAAAGACGTGATTTGCTTATGAATATGCAATCTTCCTGCTGCACCGTAATTTAAGTGCAACCTACCCCATATAAATGATCTCATAATACCTAATCGATACCTCTGCACTCCGCATTTTGATATCAACTGCTTCTAAAAGGAGATTTTCAGAATTTATTGCTCCACTCGGTCACAAACACAAAATTTTCGCCCATTAATCATCGAACATTCCAATTTATCGAATTGTAACCTGTATTGCAGAAAGTCACCTGTAAAACATTTTGAACGATATAAAATAATCCAATGAGCAATTAATAGGGTGCATTTTACTCAGTCAGATAATTGAACAATCTGAAAACAATTGCATTTAAAATTGTATCTTTCCTGTAGCCGAAATAAAAATGCAGTCGTCCACTGGTGGGTGGTAAGTATTTCTGCATTAAAATGTAAAATCTAGGAAATGTACAATTTAGTAAGAGTAAAGTTGTAGCAATATTAATAAATGACAATTCTGTCGTCTGAATATCATCCGATGTGATTGTCATATGAATACGTACTTATCGAAGACAATAAGAGTCATAACTCATAACTCACGAAAGTGTACAAATTGGAGTCGGCATGACTCGTAGTATAATATATAGTAGTAGAAGGGACGTAAAAAGACAAATGATTCCTTATTTGGAATATTTACTTATTTTTTAGAGTCGAAACTGTGTACTATTGCTTTGAGCAATTGTGTTTTGTGTAGGTACATCTGAGTCTTTGTATTTGTGTAGCTTTTTATTATAGGAGCTCCTTGGATTTCCCTGACATTGAGGAGGACTAGAAGTAGAATATAGTGGAAGGACATAGTGGATAATCTGTGTACGTGTAAAAGAGTGTTATTGTGATGTGAGCGGAGGATCGGGAAAGGAATTAGGTATGCATGCCTTGCCTTTCTTGTTTCTTTGAATGCATGCAGATGCATTTCTGTCTGTTCTCTCCGTTGCTTTCGTCTCGTCTGCCTCTTCCTGCCTGCCACTCTTTTATAAACTGTTAATTTAACTATCCAATCTGGAAGAATCTCACAATAAGCTGTCTCTCTCACTCAATATTTTTACATCAAGCTCTTTCTCTACTCTGCACAAATTTTACATGTATATACTACTAGATACTCCTAGACTCTCACTGTTGATGCACTAAGTGTAAACATTTGTTATGAACTTTTAGTTCGTTTATTTTCTTTGAGTTTTGGTTCGGAGTCTTCTGCATTTGCACCGTGGTGGAGAATGATTCTCAAGAACTTGTGTATTTACGGCATATATCTTCTAGATGTATATTCAGTCAACTTGACATGGCAAGACTCTCATCTTTATTTAAAACACTACCTTGCGATATTCTCTGACTTCTGAAGATAAAGTTTACATATACTTAACATGTATTATTGGTGGATTGTTAAAAAACCATCCTTAAGGCTACATTACAATGCATAGTTGCTTTGTGTGTGTACATAATTTTTAAAGTTCCTCAAGTATAGGAGTAATGATAGTGGTAGGCACTTTTCATTGTTCATAATACAGAGAAGGATTCTAAATAGACGCTCAATACTTGAAATAAATTACGCGATAGGGAGAGAGCGAAGGTAACTAATCACTAATCAGCTGGAGGATGACGATTACGTTTCGGCAATACCTAATAGATCCATTCGAGAACACTGAGGAAGCAATAAAACTATTGGTCATGAAGAAAGCTTTGGTGATTTAACGACCCTAACTGGCGTAATAATCCTCTGCCAAATGCTCTTATGCAATTTAATAGGGAGATAATGTCGGATTATCTGTTATTTACGAATACAGATACCAAACAAGACAGCCGCTGTAGTCCTCGACGCACTTCTTTATCAGCCGCTCCGTGTACATCTTCAGAAACATTCCTATGCATTCAAGGCTGTGAACGAAACCGATGCTTTAAGTGTGATCTGTAATCGCCACGTAATTGCACTCCGAGGCTGCAAGTGCATCCAATAGGCAGTAATAAGGGGGAAATAAGTTACTCTCATATTTAGCACATGGATCATGTGTAGGAATGGCAATTAACAAACCAGTGGAATCTACATTTCAATTTCCCTTATCTCGCGTCCCATCCGTTGCACGAAAAATTCCAGTATATCCCATTCATTTTACGAGCTCGGAGTTCACGAGGATTCACTTTCAGGTTACTTTGAAAGATTTAGATCCTAGCACATACACTAATGATAAGATAGACGGATAATTGGTTTTCCCTTTGCCCTTGCAAAAACAAACATTATTTAAAAGAAACTGAAAATTTAAAACCAACTAAGTGCATTTTGTAGGCTTGCTTTAAGCCGCATTTATTTCCGATCTGGAAAATCAATGAATTAAGAGCGTAATCAGACCTGGTGAAGATCAGGACCTCCGCCTCAGGAGTCTAAAATGAGTTTACATTTTGCCGATTGTTTTTCTCTTGTATAGTAAAATCGCTCAGAGTTTTGTCTTTTGTTCTTGAGTCTCTACACAGATATGACCGGTAATTTACTGAAAATTTTGAAAGTCAGGAGTGACTACAGAAATAATCCTGGCCACGGTAATTGCCAAAAGTTGAAAAGTCGATAGACGGAATCTGTCACACTTGTAGTAGCTACGATTCTGAGAAGAATCCTTGAGTTTGGATTCAGTTGATTGCCTTAATATGAAAAGGAACCGCTTTTAGGTAGTGAAAAGTATAATGAGCGGATGTATGGTAACTTTATGAGTGCCATTACACATTGGAAATTCGATTAGGGAAATAGCCGGCGAAGTAGTAGTAACTGAGCATGGATTTTTAATAGAGAGGTGTGTTCCTCGTTGTTGTGTCTGAGTTAGATCGTGTAATGTAAGGCACTTGATTCTGGTCAGGAAATCAGGAGCGCTAAAGGATTTTGGTAAATGGTTAAGAATAGGTGAAGGTGAAAAGGTGAGTTGAAGGGAAGGACGGAACGAACGCTCCTTCCTTCTAGTTCACTTGCATCAGATGATTTCCTGATATTTTTAAGGAATTTCCCCTTGGGAATAAAATAATATAGGCACTCTGTGTAGAATAGGGAGGATATAGTGTAAGTACCCAGGAGATAGGAAAATGAGGACGAGACCGGGTCGGACGTCGGACTTGGCTTTGATTTCATCTGTCCGTGCATCTGCTAAAGTTGAATATGTAATTAGGTGGGTACTGTGAGGCTAGGAGATAAACATCATCTCCGTACTGTTTAATGCGGGTGACTTGAGTTTATAAAGACCTGGGAGGCGGAAACTCGTTATGTCTTCTTGTGTGTGTACTATACTTGTAATTGCTATATCTCCCGCACCTGTACATACTGTTAGCGATTCCGAGCATCTCTCTCGTTTTATCAGGACTGAACTATCTTAATATCCTAGTCCTTTCTAACACAATTCTTCTGTAACATTGGGAATTAAGGTAATCCAATTTCTTTGCTCAACACAATCATGTAGTATCTCTGTATAAGTTGGGATGGAGTGCATAAGTATGTTGTTACGTTTTTCTTCTATGACTCCATTTCAGTGCAGTTCAGTCTAGCCATCAAAAAATAGTGAATTAACCATAAATGTAGCTGACCTGACTTGAATGAACTACAGACCAGATTTACTGGTACTTACTATGTATATGCTAAGTATAATACGCAGCATTATAATACTCTATGAGCTGTAAAAAATAAAATTACCGAAGAAATCAGAACATCAACTATAGACAAGACTCCTATTAGTTTTACATATATGGAGTGTCGAACAGATAGCAGTTAGTATAAGTAGAAATTCGAAGGTAGAGTTAAACTGGAAAGATCTCACCTGGGCTGACTCACTTGGAGAACCACTTGTTTCCTTATCTGCATAGGTACTGACAATCTCGATTAAGTATCTCTTGTGCTGGATTGGATTAAACTAGCGCATCTCATTCTATTACAATTTGGAATGATTTTTCTCTTTTCCAATCCCTTACTCATTACATCTCTCTTTTCTTATTTTAATCATTGTAATCATACTTACTACCTTAATATCCTATATACCCAGAAATAATCAAGTTTATATAATATTCGAAGCATATACCAAGACAAAATTGATCAAATACCTTCTAGGCGAACTGGATTTATTCTACACCTGAGCTTGTCCATTTCATTGTGGAAAATCATTTTTCTCTTTCAGTGACTAATCCACTTTTAGAAATGTAAAATATATTATTGTAACGCAAGGAGGTCTGTCACTGTCCCTTATAAATAATATCCCTTCTGTCATTCGTGTATAGAGAATGGATTCACTTTAATGTACATACAGAAGAGAGTTAGGTTCTGAGCACTCGGTACAAACTTATTTAAAAATAATGATATGATATTTACACTAGTAGAGAAGCATGTAACTTTAATCCAGGATTATCATTAGATCCGACATCATTACGCGAGGTGAGTTCTTATTGTCAGTGCATTGCTAAGTCCCCTTGAGTCCAAGAATTTAAATGACACTTGTAACTAAACTGAGATCTGACAAAAGATAAAAATATCCACTCCACACGTTCAACGGGACCTGACTATGGAATTCAACGGGGTTGCATTATAATTCTATAGTATACGGAATACTTCATTTAGTATGTACTTAGTAAGGCATAGTGATGGCAATACTGACAAGTTTCTTAATTGATTGCTACACTTTACTAGATATACAGTTAGACATGTTTTCGGATTTAGAATCAATGAGGCAGTAAAACTGATTTTATTGTATTTACTCAGTAAATTGTATCAAGCTATTAGAGACGTACTAAATGCAATAAATTCTTTCTATATAAAAGGAAAAATTTATCTGCTACCACGCACAAAATATAGCTCAACCCATAAGATATTGTTTCAAATTGCAAGTTTGAAAATTGCAAGTAATTTAGTAATCATTGAAACTGTTTATTTACCAATTTACCAGTATACAATCTAGATGTTATGAAAATTATGAATACTGTAATTAGAACAGTAATTTTAGTAATACCTTTCGTGATATACACTTCCTAAAATTTAGAATATTAGTGAGACATGTCTTGACAATTCAATCCCTATATAAGAAAGTTCGAGCTTGTCTCTGTTGTATTAACCTTTGTATAAAATTAGTGTGTATAAAGTTTATCTGGCAAGCTGGATAGAGGAAACGCTTTTCCTGTCACACTCTGTACATATTGAATCGTTTCTATATTTCTATATGAGAATCAATGTTCGTCTTGTTGGAGAAATCTCTGTCATCCCCAGAAACAGTGTTCTGAATCGTCTGATATCATGAGTAATATGTATATTGGAAACATTAGTATATGTATTTTAGTACGTCCTTTTGACACACATGGTGTTATTCACCTCTGTTTTTATCACGCTACTTCTTGGAATTGCACTTCAGATTTTTAAACCAGAAAATTGCATTCATGAAATACATAATCTTAAATGCTGACATAATAGATAGGTACTGTAGTATTAGGTCATTTAAAATAGAAATGAGTTAAATTATTACTGTCTTAACCTACATTTCAGAAGATTCTCTCATCTGAAGACATAAATTATGTAATGTAATATGAAGGTATGTTGTCTTTGTGCAGGAAAGTAATTTTAATCGTCAAAATCTTTGTTATTTGGAGGTCGGAGGTAGAGAATCTTTTGTGAGTGTTTTCAACAAGTATTCCCACACATTCCATCCAGTTCAGTCCATTACCTCCTCCACTGAGGGTACTCAACAGAACCTTCCGTTCCTATTCATTCATCATTCACATGTTTGCATTGTTAGACAGTCTCTTCATTGTACTGTCGTAATCCTGTTAAAAGAACTCGACGTGTTTACGTAGGTGCTAACCAAAGAGACATAAAGGTGCTAAACTTGTCTAACAGTTGCTCAGTTGTCATTTGACACTCCAGAAGACAAAACTTTAACTTCTGAGATACACACAACTATTCCTTTTTCGAAATGATTTAACTTGCCCACTTTCCCAGACACCTTTTTGGTGCCATTGTTGCCTAAAGGATATATAATACCCAAACATTCTACCACCACACTAACTAAGCCTTAAAAGAAGTCAATTACATATTGCGTAAAATTTATTACAGAGATTTGCAATTAAAACATGCATTCCAAACAAAGTCCTAAGAACAATTTAAACCAACTAGCATGATGATTATCTAAGGGTCATATCGGTCTTCAGACAAATGTAGTTCTGGATTAATTGGACATTACTATAATATATTATTGGTCCCAACCGACAGATTTTTCTTTGTATGTAACTTCTGCATTTCTAACTCCAAAAATTGTTTTACTACTCGATAATTGCAGACATAATTCAAACCAATTAACCTCTATAATGACGAATCTATTTTCTACACCCCTTACGATAGTGAAACTTCTCGCGTTTACATGTATCACATACAATGATCCACATGCTACGTGATAATAATTTTAACTAACCGAACCGAATGAATATACTTCTGCAGCATAAATAACTATTTAGCCCTCATCTCAATCTATACCGAGTCAAAATCCTAAATGAAGTGGTCGATTAACAAAATACTGCATTCAGATGTGAAAACTTGGTGAGTTTTTGTTGCCATTAATCAGTCGGACTGGTGGCACAGTTTCGTTTTAGTGGATGGAGACCTTTTACGTGAGTGAGCAAAGGGCGAGGTCATCCTCCCTAGCCAAAGACATTTCATGCGTACACATTATAGAAATGAGGGAGAGCCCAAGACCTAGATTTGCTTATCAATTTCCCATTCCTTACCGCAGATAACGTTCATTCATGGCGTAAATAAACACATTGCTCTTTTTATTCCTTACATCTATATTCCTATTGCTGTTGCCTTACTAAATTATTTTTAGCTAGCTTATTGCTCTGTATGCATTCTGTACTCTGATTTGGAACAAAAAAATTATTTCTTGGAATTCGCAGCAATATAATCCCTACGAAGATAACGGATACAACCGAGGTGGAGATGACAGCTATTTCGCCCGAAGTTCAAGCAATGGAAATGGTAATAGTAGGAGAGGAGATAGTCGAGATCGAGCCAGAGAGCGTGAAGAACCCGACTATAATTCCTATGGATATGGCGAAAGAGAAAGAGAGCGGGGACATGACCGAGAGCGGGAGAGAATCGGATACGGACTGGACACTTCTCCTGGAGCAGGGTACCCTTATGACAGACCATCGGCTCCAGCAACTCCAGAAGTCAACACTTCTCGCTGCTCTTCATGCTGTCAACCAAGATGTCTGGCTGAAAAAGGATCAAGGGTAAGTTTATCCACATTCTATCTGTGTATTTAGAATTTAGAAACTGAAAATGTCAAGATAAAGGGTCACATTTAGTATATCTTGAATATCTCATCTTTAATCCTTAAGATCAAACTAAGTCTCAAATGTGTAACTGTTACATCTGTATAGAGTGCAACACGGGCATGATCATAAATAATTGTGGAAGTAGAATCCTTTGTAACAATAGGAAATGTAGTAATTGGTTTCCTTTTTTACTCCTTGCTGGGTTGAGCACAAGGAGTGAGGTAACATTTTCATTTAGTAGGAAGTATTCCGCTAAAATATTGTTTCCCTCCTCTTTTAAGATGATAGTCCGAGGGATTGCACTTTTAAGGAGATTCGTAAGTTGCCGTATAAAGGTGGAAAAATCTATATTAGGGATCAGTAGAAAGATATGTGTTACTGAATTACACGGGAGTGGATTATGATGTGGTGTGGATGATTATTGAGACATTGGGTAGAAGCTGGAGAGATGAGATTTGAAGTGAGTGAGATGAGATTTGTTGGGGTTGAGTGGGGCTAAGCTGTGGCTCATGGCTCCCCTCGCTCTCTATTAATCATCCCATCATCGGCTCTCTTTTCAGACTCTCTCGTTCGACTTCTCTCATTCCATCATGTACTCTTTGACTGGAGACACAAACACATTCGTGTGTACACGAACAAATACACAACTCACTCTCCTACGTCCACATGCATTACTTTGCATACTCACAATGTCCCTTCAGCGATTGCCTGTTTCTCTTCCCATGCATAAACAGATAACTTTATTATTGATGTGTTTATGTAGGACGTCTCGCTTAAGTCGCTCCCTCATCCTCCTCGTGGATTTCACAAATATAAACTAAAACAAAACTCGGTTATTCTCCCTTACTTTTACACTTTAATAGAGTCGGAGTCTGTTCTCTTGTCCTTAGGGAACCCACACCAGTCAACTTGAGATATAGACGCACCTTGCACCCTTACCCATTTATTCCTTTTATAGATTACATATTATTTCTGTACCATTCATAATGCACTACCATGGATGAACAAGATATTTTATAAACTATTTATATATGCTTCATAGTTAGAGCATACTATACAAATACCTTATCTACAATCTACACCAAAGTTAAGATTTATGTCTCTAGTATGTCTGCTTAGATCTAGAGATTTATGACACTTGATATCTGCTCAGA